>CM062804.1:1211897598-1212177054 GCA_031772625.1 Pinus tabuliformis | reverse complement strand
TGATCTACATGTATACTTGAAGAAGCCAAGTACACATCCCCACCTTCATCTGAGGTGGTTTTCGCCTCTACGGAAGGAGTATCATCAGATCCCTTTCCTTTGTCAGGAGCTTTAGATTTACAATCCCTTTTGTAGTGCCCTTCCTTTCTGCATTTCTAGCACACCACCTTTGCAGGTTTTCCTGGAGATTTAGATCTCCCTCTAGATTTATATCTCCCACTCGATGACTTATTTTTGTTTCTGTTCTGGGACCATCCTCGTACAGACAAGGCATCACCATTCTGGCTCTCCATATTTTTCTGTCTCATCTCCTCTGTTAGCAAGGATGAGACTATTTCATCTAATTGCAAGGCAATTACATTGCTACCTATTGCAATAACCAGACTATCCCACGAATCTGGTAGAGAACACAACAAACTAATGCACTTATCTTCATTTGAAATTCTAATATCAATAGATAATAACTAACTTACCAGAGTATTAAATGTGTTCAGATGTTTTGTCACCGAGTCATGATCTTTCATCCTCAGGTTATACAACTTTTTCCGTAGGAACAGTTTATTCACCAGAGGCTTAGATTGGTACAAAGTCCCTAACTTGTCCCACAAAGCCTTCATCGTAGCTTCCTCTGATACATTCAACTATAGTGAATTTGAGACACACAATCGTATTGTGCTCTTAGCCTTCTGATCCAACTTCTTCCATTCTTCATCGAACACTCCCATAGGTTTAGTACCCGGATCTACCACGATCCATTGATCTTTATCCACCAACAGATCCTCCATCTTGAGTTTCCACAACTCAAAACTCTGACCATTAAATTTATCGATATTTATCTTTCCACTGCTCGCCATCTTCTTTCACCACCAGAATCGATCCTGCAGATCTCCCACTGAATAAGGTTTACCACATGCCCGAGCGAAACCCCTCAGCAACAAAGGTGTCCCCTTGAAGCCAAAACAACTCTGATACCAAATGTAGGTTTTGGCGCCGTACAGAAATTACCTGCATATGAATTCTAAAACACAGAAAATAAACAATGCGAGAGCATAACGCATAATACACATATACACAGAGATTTTCCCCTGGATCCCAAAATCGGGACTACCAGCTTGATTTTTCATTATTTTCCTTTCAATATTACAAAACATATTTATAAATTCCGAAGCATACAATACCATGGACCGAAAACCATCGCGTCCAAAACCATGTGCGAAGAATCATGCACAAAACCATAGGTAGGTCCGCCCAACCTAATATAGGGTCCAAAAACAAAATTTTCTGGGGCGCTGCCCCAAACCCCATAGAGTGGGGTTACTTGCACCCGTCAAACCCCCTGTGACCCCCCCCCCCCCCCGTTACACAATCAGCGCAACGAAGGGGGGGCTCCACCCACCTTCTAACCCCCTGGTTAACTACGTGGGCTAGTTAACATCATTGTCTTTAGTGTGGCTGGACTAGCAACGTACTTGCGCATGATGTCTGCACTGATAAGAAAGTATGGGCTGGTGGAAGTGCACATCAGCTCGTCGAAGTATGAGTCAAGCTCTTATTGGACTTGCTTCTTATCTTTTCCTTGGTGAGTGTGTTGAATGGGTTAGATTGCATGCGTGTACTCAACGACATGCATGTTGTTGAATCCATTGCATGTGATCAACAACATTGCTCACCATGTCTTCTCTGTGTCAACTATTGGGATGGATCCTTAACTTGTATAGGCACAATTTCATCCGTGAGTGCATGTTGTGCCCACTATTGTTCCTGTTCCTGTTGCAACTCATTCATTTGTCTGTGCAGCTTCATGTTCTTCCTGATTTTTTGCTTCAGCACATGCAACTCCTTATTTGTTCCTTCTTCTTCCTTCATGCAATCTTCATGTCGCGTCGTCACTTCATAGCTGGAGTCTCTAAAGTTGATTTCATCATCAATGGACCTGCTCGAGCTTGCAACCTTGTTCCACCTTCGTGTTGTCAACACCCCCCCTCTTGCATTCCTTGCATTTGGTATGTTGTCTTCAGCTGTTGTTCATGATGTTGCTCGTTGTGATGTTGCTATGTCATATCTTGATGTCCTTGTCTACGAACAACTTGATGTCTTCATGGGTAGGCAAGTCCATAGACACTTGATCGACTACATCCCCAAGTGTGTTTTGAATGGTGTCTTCGTCTCTACTCCCCTAGAAACCATTGTTCCTGTACTGCTGAGAGGCAGATGAACACCTGCGATATCTAGAGACATGGCAACAGTCATGGCAAGCAATCTGTCAGTCAAAAACCAAAATTAACATCAGAACTGACTTGCAACATACCTAGGTGAATGATCATGAAGGTTGCACAATTTTGGCTAGGAGGTCAGGAGATCGACTACGAAGACTGCACAAGGCACAATTCGGGTTGCTAGGAGACTGACTAACTGATGGAACTGTGCAATGCACAGTCTTGTCTGGCTGCTGACTGTTGGGATTGCGCAATGCACAATTCCAGCTGGGAAGGACGCCTAGGGACATATTTGCGCAATTTCTTGGGCCAAGCAGCCACTGTCCTCCAGAAATGCGCAAAACAGTCCTGAAGGCCAGTGTTGGGCAGGAATGCGCAAATCTAGAGAGGAAGGTGAGCCTTCCTTCCCCAGATTGCACAATGCGGCCTTGGTGAAGGCAGAGTCCGGGCCAAGGTTAGCCCGACTCGCCAACGGGAAATTGATAGCAAGTAATTCAGTGAATGCACGGCGCCACTAAGTGATAGCATAAGTGATTAACAATGCATGCAAAACATGAATGAAAGATTCAACAAATAGATCAGCATGCATGCGGGTGGTGCAGTTCACCGGTTGAGCGAACGTCCGTGCAAAATAGTTTCATGCATGTGAGAGCAGTGAGATAGCAACGAAAATTGAAACAGAGCTAGGACAAGCTAATATATATGTAAACGACAGAAATCATTCAAGGAAATCAAGCAAACAATACTCCCACAAGCGAAAACACAAAAAGCAAAAAAAATGCAACATAAGGGATGTGCCGATTGCTCCTACATGTGATGTGGGATGTCAAAGCTACAAGGTTGATGTGAGGAATGAGCTCTGTAATGTCCAGTTGATGAGTTTTGATAACATCGAGGTTGTGACGCGCATGCCACGAATCTAGGGGAAGCGACACTTGGTGGGAGGTTTCATAATTGCTCCTTGCATGTAACCTCCAACTGCTCAACATAGATCCTTGAAACAAGGGATTCCTTTGCATGCTACCTTGGGTGAAGCAGCTCATGCATGCAAGACTAATTTGCTCAATCCTGAAGGGAACTGGTCAACTCAACTGCACATGCAAGAGACTGCTTGACTGCTGGAGAAAAATGCACATTTATGGCTGGGAGCTGGGCTGGTTGCCCAAAAGATTTAAGCAATTTCTGGGCAGAGTAGCTGACTGCTACCTAGATTTGTGCAAATCCTGGGATGAACAGCCTGCTGTTGGGAAAATTTGTGCAAATCCTACTGGGAGGATTAGCTGGCAGGATTGCGCAATCCTGGAGCCCAGCAGGCTCTAAGAGAGGATCGCGCAATTTCTGGAGGGAAGGTTGGTTGCTCTCTAGAAATGCACAATTTTCAAGGGGAAGTTGCTCAGCCTGCAGATGGACCAAGTCCGGGTGAGCAGCCTATGAGGGGGATGGATCAACTGTGATCAACAGGCTACCTTTGTGCAAGGAAAACACTTGAATCTTGAGTACTTGACAAAGAAAGACAAAGTGTTGTGTAAGGTTGGCAAGGAGGCTCCAAAACAGGCTAAGGAAAAATTTTGGAGGGTGGTTGTAGCCATTGCAACACTTGGCGACACACTGGTAGAATTCCACCTCTCTGAATGGACCTTGTTCGTGAAAAGTAAGTCTAACACCTCTGGAAGTATTGTTCAGCTCTCAGCTCATCTTGGCTTCACACTAGCTTGATTGTAAGATGTAGCATCCACTAGACTTTTGGTTGATTGACACAAATTCCAAGCAAATGCAACACAGTTGTTTCGATTAGGGTTGAGGTGTATATAGGTGCACAAGCAATATAGTCATCAGAGTCTTAGTTTCATCTCTGGTGTTGTTCCACTGCTAGAAGGCCTGGACAATACCCTGGTGGAGTCACATAGTAACACAAGCATGGCTCTGCTGCCAGTGAGCCTAGTCAGTACCCCGGCGGGGTTACTTGCATCACCTCCCTGCATAGGAAGCATTTCTCTTCTTTCATCTTATTCATTTTTCATTTTATTTTTTTTATACTGTGCATAACACTTATTTATTTCAGAGGCGAAAGAGGGATCCCTACCTAATGAGAGGAGAAGAGGTTGTTCCAGTTAGAGAAGTAGTTTATTATATCTCTAATGTGCCTGTTAAGGTTCCCCACCTTACCTTATTCTACTTAACTGAGCTGACAATGGTTAACCCAAAAGTGATCGACTAGAGAAGGTGACACTAGTTAGCACGCAAGTGTTGTGTTTACACCAAGGTTCACTTCGAATAGTACATATTTTCCTTTGACGTATCATGGACTAAAAGTAACAAGCTCATCATATAGAGGCAAGATTAGAGATAACCAAGTAGTGATAGTTGTACAATCCCTCTTGTACTTTACCCAGCTCGCTTCAAGAGTCATACATCGTTTCATGCAAGACTAGCCTACGAACGAAACAAACGAACTAACAAACATCAAAGCAAAGCAAAAGCAGAATTGAAAGTGAAAGAAAATCAAGTAAGAAAACAAGCAAGTAAACAAACAAGCAAACAAAGCAAGTAAGAAAACAAGCATGCAAGCAAGCAACTGAAAGCAAACACTACTCCTACTCCTACACTAACAATTCATGGGTCTAATCACGTGAAGTGATACTTCCAATGCATCCACCAACGCATTGGTAGACCCATGTTGGTGAAGGCTTGGTCTGCGAGAAACCCGGTTGTGCGAACCAGCAAGAAAGATAGATATAACAATGAAGATAGCCACACTTCGTGTTTCAAAGCACCCACGGGACATAAGTGAGTGCAAGTGCATGACAAGTAGTCCATGGACTTATCATGGTGTTGTGTGACACTACATGCAACTTTGAAGCATAAGCACACTCTTGACTGTGACATGCAAGCAAAAGAAAGAAACAAGGATAACTTGCGTCACGCATGAATGCTTGCAATGTAAGACTCCTCCAATACATGAGTAATGGGATCGTGTAGTTTGAGTGGAGGAAGTAAAATTTGAGTGTTAGATTGATCTCGAGTGCATACAGATGAGTGATGAGGATCCTTGAGTGTTTGAACAATTTCCTAATCGGAAGAGAAACTAACCTCAGGATAGCGAGGGCCTGACATAACCATCAGCTCAGGTTGAAGTGCCTCGACGGTCTGTGGGGTTTCGACTTCATTGACAGATGGATCTTCGTAGACCAGTGGCTTAGACAGTTAACAACGAGTGAATCAACATCGTGATTGGATGATGAGGTGAAGAGATCACGACAACCAAGATCAAAAAGTTCAGGATGTTGGTCAGCATCCTCATGGTTTGATGAATCACACAAAGGGGTAGATGAGGAGGAAGGATGTTCACCCTCTGCGTTTCTAGAAAAAGTAGATGAAAGATCAAGTGGATTTCCAATTAATAACTTATCATCTCTGTTGTCAAATGATGGACTAACATCCGGTGAGTCTTGCGAGTGATCAACAATGGGTGCATCCATAGATGAAGACACACATGCAAAATCATGGATGGCAGGTTCACCAAAGAGGTTAGGAAATAACGGAGGGGGCTCGGATGGAAGGGAGTCATCCTTCGCCGAGTGTTGATGTTCAAGCTCCCACTCATACTCTTCATGAATGATAGCGCATGTTGGTTGTGCAACACCAACTCCGTCAGTGGGTTGTTCCTCATTCACAACAAGTGAAGAGTTCGGAATGGACGAACACAAGATAACATCATCTGGAGGAACACCTGAGTGCGAAGATGGAGGTCGAAGAAAAGAACGCATATGGGAACTTAAAGGACTCACAACCAAATCTATGTGAAAATGGAGTGGAGTGATGTTGGGAGAGTGTGAAAGATGAATAGGTGTGAAAACATGATCCTCAGCATCAGTGGGCGATGGTGGAACTATTAAATGAGAGGGAGGTGGACAGTCCATCGAGACAACGCCTATTCCCACATGAGATTGTGCAATTCCATCAAAGAAAAAGGTTGAGCAAGGCTTGACATCAAGCTTTCTCTTGGGATGGGAAGATTTCTTAAGACAATACTTGAACCGATTGTAGAGATAAGTGAACTTCATCTGGATCCTCGGAGCTTGAAATTGTAAGCCACGGAAGCGCTGCCAAAAATCAATAACAGATTCTTGCGGAGCCCTCCATTGCTGTAACAGTTTTCAGTCAATATGGTCTGGATCAAAATGATAGAACGTGTCTTCAATAAGATCACAAAAGTGCTCACATGAGTGCACGGTGTCAGCCGATAGGCTGAGCACCCAACGAAATGGAGATTCGCAAAGTCTATATGCAAGCAACAAACCGACTTGTTTGTCAGTAAACTCATCTTCCTCATAAATTATGGAAAGAAAGTATGTAAGTGCTCAGGCCAGGCCACCTCGCCTTCACCATCATACGTGTGAGTGGACAAGAGATTGAAAAGCTTCCCCGAGATGCAAACATCTTCACGATTCGAAAAACACCTCGAGGGAAGAAGAATGCAAGACTCCATGAAAGATATGCAAAGGACACTACTTGTCATTAGGCCCTCCTTCTAGAGCCAAAAATGTTGACGGTGTTGGATCTACCAACATGTCAAGGGAACTCCCCGGTAAGAAGCCCAATTAGACCTCAGACCATTTGGTGTAGGAGTCCCAGCAATGGGTCATAAGGTAATGCCTTGACCGCAATGTCACATAGAGGCAAGTAAAATAATTTTGTCAGTAGCAAGGGTGTGACTGATGCAAAGAGTCAAGGAATGTGTATGAGAGGTTCCAACACTTCGAAGGGAGAGGAAGCTGAAGGTGAGTTCCAGGTTGAAAGGAATCAGTCCCAACTCGACGAGGAACACACCACACAAAGGACATGTACAGCTTCCGGAGGAGCAGCCCACCCGGATGCGATAGTCACAACATACAAGGTAAGATAACATGAACAACACTCACGGATCAGTCTGAGACGAGTGTGACAGTTGATATAGAAAGGTTCATGAGAAAGGTCTGTCTGATGTTCGGTAGAGCAGTTGACATGGACGGTGACAACATTAATAACATATGCAACACATTAACAACAAGATTCATATAATTGCATACAAATCAGTTCATACACAAGTACGTAATTTAAACAACATATATCATTAAGGCAACTGGAAAAGTCCAACTATAATAACATCATATGCATGAAAATGTGTTGGTTCTTATTATATAAAGAAGTGTAAGTCATAATCATACAATACATCCATGTAAACCTGCTAGTCCCAACAGTGGAACGTTACAACCACATCCACCTACTCCTCCAAAGAGATGTATTAGCTCCGTGCAGTGGAGAAGCCAAGGCGCGTTACAGTATTGTCCAAGCCTTCTTCAATATAGTCTTAGTAGAAGCTTGGCTGAACAAAAGTCCATATAATGAATTATGAGGGACTATTTATAGAAAAAGGTAGGGTGACCTGACATTTCCCTTTGTGACAGTTCAAATACCCTCATGACTCCTCAACTACTCTATGATTGTTACATCCACTCTTGACACTTGACTTACATTTGACATGACTCAACATTACAATGCACATGTACCATATGAACAATGGCTTGAACAAGCCAAATTAGACATCATTTGGAATTAGACAACCATAGAAGTCCAACTACTCGACATCCTCATGATGATCAACAGTGGCATATTGATGCCAAGATTAGTAGTTCTTGAGAGTGTCAGTGTGTTCTACTGTGACGTCTGTCTGAAACCTGAACCTTGCCTCCATAGCGTCTGGGTACACTGCTCGGGCTCCTCTATCCAACTCGTCTGTGAGCATGTGCTTCATTGTCTTTAGTTTGGTGGGACCAACAACGTACTTGCGCATGATGTTTGCATTGATAGGCAAGTCTGGGTTAATGGCGGTGCACATCATCTCATTGAAGTATGAGTCAAGCTCCCGCGGGACTTGCTTCTTGTCTTTGCCTTGGTGAGTGTGTCGAATGGGTTGGATTACATGCGTGCGTTCAACGACATGCATGTTGTTGAGTCCCTTGCATGTGATCAACAACACTACTCACCATGTCTACTCTGTGTCAGCTGCTGGGGCGGATCCTTAACTTGTACATGCACAATTTCATCCGTGAGGGCATGTTGCACCCATTGTTGTTCTTGTTCCTGTTGCAACTCATTCGTCTGTCTGTGCAGCTTCATGTTCCTCCTGAGTTGTTGTTTCAACACATGCAACTCCTTATTTGTTCCATCTTCTGCCTTTGTGTGATTTTCATGTCGCATCGTCACTTCATAGTAGAAGTCTCCAAAGTTGCTTTCATCACAATGGACCTGCTCGACTTGCAACCTTGTTCCGCCTCTGTGTTGTCAACAACCCCCTCTTACATTCGTTGCATTTGGTATGTTGTCTTCAGTTGTTGTTCATGCTGTTGTTGTTGTCATATCTTGATGTCCTTGTCTACGAACAACTTGATGTCTTTGTGGGTAGGTAAGTCCATAGACACTTGATCAACTACATCCCCAAGTGTGTTATAAACAATGTCTTCGTCTCTACTCCCCTGGAAACCATTGTACCTATCCTGCTGAGAGGCAGACGAACACTTGCGATATATGGAGACATGGCAACACTCATGCAAGTAATCTGTTAGTCAAAAACCAAAATGAACATAAGAACTGATTTGCAACATACATGGGTGAATGATCATGAAGGTTGCATAATTTTGGCCAGGAGGTTGGGAAACCGACTGCCAAGACTGCACAACGCACAGTCTAGGCTACTAGGAGACTAATTGATTGTTGGAACTGTGCAATGCACAGTCTAGTCTGGCTGCTGACTGTTGGGATTGCGCAATGCACAAATCCAGCTAGGAAGGACTGTTGGCCCAAGGACAGATTTGCGCAATTTCTTGGGCCAAGCAACAATTGTCCTCCATAAATGCGCAAAACAATCCTAGAGGCCAGGGTTAGGCAGGAATGCACAAATTTGGATAGGAAAGTGAGCCTTCCTTCCCCATTTTGTGCAATGCAGCCTTGGTCAAGGCAGAGTCCGAGCCAAGGTTGGCCCGATGGCAAGTCGCAAAACTGAAAGCAAGAAAGTTAGTGAATGCATGGCAACACTAAGTGATAGCAAAATTTGTTGAAAAGTGTGCAACAAGAAATGCTTGTTGGGATTGCAACAAGATGATGGAGCTTAGTGAAAAGAGTCGCCTTCACTAAGTGGGCTCGCAGGCTATTTTTGGCGCAAGTCTATTTTTAGAATATGTCTATTTTTAGACATATGGATCATGTCTATGGATTGCAGGTTGTTGTTTATGGATGATTGGTCAAGTTGGGAAAAATAGATGGACTTCTATTTTTTATCAAAGTGTGAGTGATCACAGTGTGAGTGATCAAAGTCTATTTTTAGACTGGCTGTCAAAAATAGAAAAGTCAAATATTATTGTCTCATAATAATATTTGGACTATAAACTTGATCTTATTCTCTTGGAGCACTTCAGGATGAGCTACGGATGTGGTACATGCAGATCCCAGAGGGAAATAAGTGGTTACCTATGGGATGACTAATATTTTCATTCAGGACTTCAGTTAGAACTCAAGTGAGTTGAGTTTAGTGGACTGGCATTGCAGATGATGGAGTTGTGTTCAGTTTAGCTTTGTTAAACTGGTTGTATTTAGTCTAACTGATCAATAGACTAGAGATGAGTTGGGTGAATTAGTTATTAATTAATTCACAAGTTATTAACTCATAATGCAACTATAGAATACATCAGTTAACTTAGTTGCATGTCAGTGCATGTTCAGTTCAGCAGGGACAGGTGTTAGAGGATCAGATTGTTATCAGTTGTGACTATAGTTGTGCATGATGATTTGCACAATCAAGGGATTGAGGATGCCAATGAGTTTGCTCACGTATTTGCCCAGTATTGTAGCCTTTTCTCACGTCCAACAAAGTGTGAGTGATTATTTTGAGGTGAAATACGACTTTGGTGAGCCATTCTCATCAATTCTTGAGCAGGTATTGAGCTGTGGAGGCAAGCAAGCAGCGGGGGAGATTTGGAGAACAAATCTGAGCTGTATTGTGTGTAGCATGAGGAGATAGTACTGAGTACTTGGGATGAGTATTGTACTATGTATTGTTACATGGTTCAATCAATATAATATACAAATAGTTGGGGTTTTTAGCGAGATGCTTTCCCCGGGATCCATACTCTGTTAATGAGTTTGATTGATGCTTCTATGTGTACATGTGAATGTTTCTGCTTCTGTAAATTGATGATCAACGTAGAGGAGATTATGTATTATACATGTTCCACTTATAATTGTATGATCAGGATAATCTCTGTGAATATGTGTTAAATTATTCAAAATTTCTACAAAAGTGATTAACAATGCATGCAAAACATGAATGAAAGATTCAACAAACAGATCAACATGCATGTGGGTGAGGCAGTTTGCCGATTGGGCGAATGTCCGTGCAAAACAGTTTCATGCATGCGACAACAGTGAGAAGCAACGAAAACTGAAACGAAGCTAGGAAAAGCTAATACATATGTAAACGACAACAAGCATTCAAAAAAATCAAGCAAACAGTACTGCCACAAGTGAAAACACAAAAAGCGACAGAAATGCAGCATAAGGCATGGGAAGCGGGCTTACCCCAAAAGAGCTGAGCTGAATGTGCCGATTGCTCCTAGATGTGATGTGGGATGTCAGAATTGCAAGGTTGATGTGAGGAATGAGCTCTGCAGCATCTAGTTGATGAGTTTTGATAACATCGAGGTTGTGATGCACATGCCACGAATCTAGGGGAAGTGACACTTGGTGGGAGGTTTGGGAATTTGTCCTTGAATGTAACCTCCAACTGCTAAACATAGATCCTTGAAACAGGGGATGCCTTTGCATGCTACCTTGGGAGAAGCAACCCATGCATGCAAGACTGTTTTACTCAGTCCTAGAGGGGACCAGTCAACTCAACTACACATGCAAGAGACTGCTTGACTGCTGGAGAAAAATGCGCATTTATGGTTGGGAGATGGGCTGGCTGCCCAAGAGTTTCATGCAATTTTTGGGCAGAGCAACTAACTGCTGCCCATATTTGCGAAAATCCTAGGCTGAACAACCTGTTGCTAGGAAAATTTGCGCAAATCCTGATGGGAAAATTGTCTGGCAGGATTGCGCAATCCTAGAGCCCAGCAGGCTGTCAGAGAGGATTGCATAATTTCTAGAGGGAAGGCTGGTTTCCCTCCAGAAATGCACAATTTTCAAGGGGAAGTTGCTCAGCCTACAGTTGAACTAAGTCCGGGCGAGCAACGTGTGAGGGGGATGGATCAACTGTGATCGACAGGTTGCCTTTGTGTGAGAAAAACACTTGAAGCTTGAGTACTTGACGAAGCAAGACAAAGTGTTGTGTAAGGTTAGTAGGGAGGCTCCAAAACAAGCTAAGGAAAAATTTTGGAGGGTGGTTGTAGTCACTGCAACAGAATCCAACCCAACTTGAATCACTCGAAAACGATATCGTATGCTCTAAATATCGTGTTATGACTGTTTTCCTAAACAAGTAAAATTTTTGCATGTTGAAGTGCATGGCTGCTGACTAGGCAATGTGTATGATGACTCAATACGATGAATGTGCAGGTTCACTGTGTACTTCGGGCCAATGGAAGGCTGCTAAGTGGCTACACCACATTGGTTCATGGTTAATGAATTTTGATTAGTTGTGGGTTTGTTTTGTTGGACCAATTATTGGGTGCCACTTGGCCTAATCACACGCTGCCACGTGGCACCTCGAGACCAACCAAAATTTTGTTAAGGGCTAAGCTAGCCTCCACTGGGTTTAAACTAGTAACCTTAGGCCTACAAACACCACAGCCTATCGACTCTGCTGTGTTGGTTCTTGATTAACATAGTGGCCAAGTTATTTATAAAGTTTAGGCAAAGTCCATTTGTGGGAAGGGGTCGGGGCTAAGCCTCTAGCCCTCGGTCACCTCTCACCCATGGAATCGCAGATAGAGGAGACGAGGGATCAAGGCTTAGCCCCGACCCAAGGTCATAACATCGGGCATATAACCATGGCGGAGGCATAAATTAACGCTAATAGTAAGGGGGCTTGGGAAAGGCCCCACGTAAAGGTCCTATGACACATGCAGGAATGGTGGGCGGAGCTAAACTGTTGGGCATGGAATTCGGGGGCCACCCTAGGTTTTGTGGCGCCAATGGAACCATGGCTCGAGATTCGTGGGCTATGCCGACAGGGGCAGGCGATTAACCCCGGCCCTTGGGCACACGATCCCATGTGGCCTTAATTTTCCACCAAAGATGTCATTGCGCATTTAGATGGATCGACAATTTGCACCCGAAAATGGCGGGAATCTCATCGGTGTTGGGCGAAAATGTCGCTCAATGGTTCCTGGAAAGGCGAAGTTTGTAGAATAGTTAACAGGGGAGTCCATTTTGTAAAGAAGTTAGCAACAAAACTTCACTAAAGCATAACTTTCTCATTTTTTTGCCAAATTGAGCACAACAAGAGCCGAGCTTGGGGTTTTGACTGTTATGGAGCCATTGGAGACATTACTTTTACATTTTGAGCAGTGTAAACCCATGAAATCACATATTTGAGCACTTAATGAAATAAGCCCAACATTGGAAGTTGGAGCAGGAGATGTAGCCCAAGAGGGGTGAACTCCTTTATCATTTTGTTGTCTTGTGTTGTTGTGTATAGTATATTTGTTTCTATTTTTATGCTGCAAACTAAGTTTAAAAACCATTAATTTATGTACTTTTGCAAATTGATCCATTTCCTAAAAGATATAAAAATTTACTTGTAAATTCTCAATAAACCTTCAAGTTTGTAATACATATCAGTTTGGTATCAAAGAACAAGGTTATTTTGAAGGTTTGATTTTGTTTGCAAGTGTTTTCTAATGCTTATAAGGTTGAAGCTAAAAAGAGGAGAAGGAGTGCTTGTAGAGCCAAATCCTCAAGTGGGTTCAAGGAAGCCACACATATCTCAAGCTTCACTAGTCATGGCACATGAAGAAGGTCATGAAGGGATGTCTGAGGATGAGAAAACTTTCAGAAATTCTTTTTTTGAAATGTCTGAAATGGTGAAAGTTCTATTTGAAGAGAGAAACACAAGGTTTCAAGGAGAGAGCTAAAACCCTCCAAAAGGTAATTAAAGGAATGGTGACAAACCTCCAACTCCACCTTTTTCTTCACCTCCATCTTCATCCTCATCTTCTTCTACTTCAACCTCTTCACATACTCCTCCAAGAACTCCAAAGGGACATGGTAAAACTCCTTTGTTAAAGCTTGATGTAAAATTTAAATTGCCTATGTACAATGAGGAAGTAGATGCTGAGAATTTGGATAATTGGGTTCATCAATTTGAAGTCTATTGCAGGATTCAACAAATTGATGATGATTCTACTAAAATTCAGCTTACTTCTCCAAGGTTGGAAAGTGTAACACTCATTTGGTGGGAGGCCAAAACTCAAGAGAATCTCAAGAAAAGCGGTAAGATTATTTCCTTTTGGAATGATTTTGTATTTGCCTTAAGAAGACAATTTTATCCATTAGCATATATGTAGAAAGCGATAATGGGCTGGAAAAATTTTAGGTAAGAAAAATGTATGAGTGTTCAAAGTTATACCCAAGAGTTTAGAAGAAGAGCTCTCATTTTGGGTTTAGATTTGTCCTCTCAAG
Organism: Pinus tabuliformis; assembly: GCA_031772625.1. NCBI lineage: Eukaryota > Viridiplantae > Streptophyta > Pinopsida > Pinales > Pinaceae > Pinus > Pinus tabuliformis. The sequence goes on along the minus strand of CM062804.1, from coordinate 1,212,163,180 downwards.
ACACTCTCCTTAAATACATAAGTGGTTTACATAGTTATTTGAGGCATAAAATTATTATGTTTAACCCTACAAATCTAGATGAAGTTTGTGTGCAAACAACTCGTTTAGAAGCAAGAGGGAAACATGTTCCTTAAGAGTCTAACAAGAATCCATTCAAGAGTGGAGACAAAGGAAAGGGGAAGTTCAAAGGCAAGGCTAAAAAGAATGCTTCAATCAAGAAAGAGGGAGAAAAACTCACATGTAAACATTGTTCAAAAGAAGGCCATGATGAAGACCATTGTTGGAAACTTCATCCTGAGTTGAGACCCAAAAAATTTAACAAAAAGGAGAAAGAAAAGACAGTTGCAACGACTCAAAAAGATCTAGGATCTGACTCCGAAGATGAGACCAAAATCACAGCCATGGGATTGAAAGGTAAGGATTCTATTGCAATTACTAGTTCTTCTAGCAACCCATTGAAACTCAAAATGAAAATGAAAAAATTGATCTTTTCCATATTAAGGTCATAACAAAACATAACAAAGTAGATACTCTGTTTGATAGTGGATCCTAGTCCATCCTTATTTTAGAGGACATTGTCAAGAAACTAAATTTGGAAACCATTCCTCATCCTAAACCTTATCCTTTGGGATGGGTATGTGACAATGCCAAATTGCAAGTGAGAAGAAAATGCATACTTAAGTTCGTCATCGCTACAAATTTTATTGATGAGGTAGAACTTGATGTAGTACCACTTGACATATGTGTGATTGTTTTGGGAAGCCCATACTTATATGATAGGAAAGCAATCTTTCATCGCCATGAGAAAAAGTATCATTTGTTTAAAGGTGGGATTGAGTATATTGTTAGAGCACATCACAAGACGTTGAATTTGTCTCTTATGACTGCTAGACAAATGAAGAGGCTTGTAAATGCTAGTCAGAATTTTGCATTGTTAATGATTAAACACAAAGATGTTGAGGAATCTGAAGCTTTCAAAGGATGCGACGTAAAACTCAAACAAGATTTAGTTGAGGTTGTTAACACATGTGATAAGATGTTTCAAGAGTCTGACATGTTGCCTCCTAAAAGAGGAAAACAACATGAAGTTCAATTGCAGCAGGATGCATCACTTTTGAACATTGGTATGAACAAGATGCCAGTGTTAGAGAATGCAGGGATCAAGAAGTAGATGCAAAATCTACTTGACAAAGGGATCATTAGGTCTAGTACATCTCCTTGTGGGTCTCCTAATGTTTTAGCTTTGAAGAAGGATGGTACATGGCGATGGCGATCACGGTGTGTGGATTTTGGAGCTTTGAACAAAATCATGGTAAAGAATCATTATCCTCTTCCTCGCATTGATGTTTTGTTAAATCAATTGAAGGATGTTGTTTATTTCACTAAGTTGAACTTGTGAAGTGGTTACCATCAAATAAGACTTGTTGAAGGTGATACATGGAAAACCGCTTTCAAGACAAAGCTAGCTTCATTGCATGCTTTGACAAGGGTGAAACATGTCTCTCAATGGGGAGGCAAGCAACAGAAAGCCTTCAATGCATTGAAAGGTAAAATCAATACAACATCAATTTTTGCATCAGATCTTAATCAATTATTACAGATTTAGTTGGTGAATCAGATGGTACAAGAACATTTGGTGAAGAGTCAAGCCAAGTACAAGGCTAGACATGATAAGCATCGTGTTGACCACAATTTTTCAGGTTGGAGATGAAGTAAGGATTTGCATCAGCAAAGAAAAGCTTCAAGGTGAAGAGAACTTGAAATTGTATGAGCCTCCTTTGATTGAAGATCAAGGAGAGAATGTTCATATTCCTTCAATAGAATATTTCTCTCCTGAATATCTTGAAGAATTGCAACAAGATACTATCCTTGATAGAAAAAAAAAAACTTCAAGAAGAGGGAATATGGAGTACCTTCACGTGGGGCTCAAAGGTATTAATCTAGGCAAAGCCAAATGGATTGAGATTGGAAGGGTGAGGGAATTGTACCCTCATCTATCTGTTGACTGAAAATAGTCTTTTGGAGGTCCAAAAGCTTCCAGTGGGGAGGAGTGATCCAAGGGATTAGTAAAGTGCTAAAAAATGAAAGTGTTCAAAAGTGCTTGAAACTAGTGCCAAAAGGTAGAGTTTGCCGCCCTGAATCCAATTTAACTAGAATCGCTCAAAACTGATATCGTATGCTCCAGATATCACATTCTAATCGTTTTCTTAAACATGTACAATTTTTGCAAGTTGAAGTGCAGGACTGCTGACTGGGCAGTCCATATGATGACTCATCAGGCTGACTGTGTAGGTTGGCTATGTACTTCGGGCCAATGACAGGCTACCAAGTGGCTGCACTGGATTGTTTCATGGTTGATGAATTTCGGTTGGCTGTGGGTTTGTTTTGTTGGACCAATTATTGGGTGCCACGTGGCACCTCGAGACCAACCAAAATTTTGTTAAGGGTCGAGCTAGCCTCCACTGGGTTCAAACTGATGACCTTAGGCCTACAAAGTCCATATTCTACCAACTCCGTTGCGTTGGTTCTGGATTAACATAGTGGAAAATCTATTTATAAAGTTTTGGCAAAGTCCATTTGGGGAATGGGGTCGGAGCTAAGCCTCTGACCCCTCGTCACCTCGCACCCACAAAACTACGGGCAGAGGAGATGAGGGCTCAGGGCTTAACCCTAACCTAAGATCATAACACTGAGCATATAGCCATGACGAAGGCAAAGATTAATGCTCATAGCAAGGGGACTTGAGAAAGGCCCCAGGTCAAGGTCCTGTGGCACAGGCAGGAACCGTGGGCGGAGCTAAACTGTTAGGTGCGAAATTTGGGGCCAACCCCAGGTTTTGTGGTGGTAATGGAACATTGGCTCGAGATTCGGGGGCTATGCCAGCAGGGGCGGGTGGTTAGCCCCAACCCCCGAGCGCATGGCCCCATGTGGCCCTTATTTTCTGCCAAAGGGGTCATTGTGCATTTAAACAGATTGACAATTTGCACCCAAAACGATGGGAATCTCATCGGCACTGGGCGAAAATGTCGCTCGACGGTTCTTGGAAAGGCAGAATTATTAGAACAGTTAGCAAGGGAGTCCAGTTTGTAGAGCAGTTAGCAACAAAACTTCTCTAGAGCATAAATTTCTCAGTTTTTTGCCAAATTGAGCCCAACAAGAGCCCAGGTTGGGGCTTTTTACTATTCTGGAGCCATTGGAGACATTATTTTTACATTATGAGCATTGTAAATCCATTAAATCACATATTTGAGCACTTAATGAAAGAGGCCAACATTGGAAGCTGGATTAAGAGATGTAACCCAAGAGGGGTGAATTCCTTTATCATTTTGTTGTCTTGTGTTGTTGTGTATGGTATATTTTTCTCTGTTTTTATGTTGCAAACTAAGTTTAAAAACCATTAGTTTATGTACTTTTGCAAATTGATCCATTGCCCAAAAGACATAAAAATTTACTTGCAAATTTTTAATAAATACAGATCAATCAACCAATCTATTACACATTTAGAATCTCCAAATACTTGCAATTGACATATATTTTTAGAAGAAGCAAAGAAAATTAGAGCCCATCAAGAAATGATTTCAATTTTGTGTTTGTACCACATCCAACACCCAACCAAACAAAATAGGTAAGATTCTTTGTTAATATGTGCACCCCCTCCACATAAACCTTCTTAAGTAGCTCCATCAAAAAAAGAAAATGGAAATAATAGTGAAATAGTAGGAAATCTAACCATTCTAGGGTTTTTAATTTTGGGTTTCTTATTAAATTCCTTGAAATAACTCATAACCTTGGGAAACACCAGCTCGAAATTGAAAGATTGATTTTCAAATATAACTTTATTTCTCATTTTCCAAATTCTCCATGCTATAAAAATAAGAAGAATCTTATGGTTTCCCATCTTGGAAACCCAAAAACTTAAACAATTCTCAAAGGAAGAGAAAGACACATACACCTATAGACATAAAACTTGTTGGATAGAGGACCATACTTCTTTTGCAAAAATTCATTTTATAATTAGACGATCACAAATTTTAATTCTGCTTTGCAAAGACTACATAAGTTAGGACCCACAAAATCCATTTTCGATATATTATCCCAAGTGAGTATGCGGTTTTCAAGAAGAAGCAAACAAAAACATCTTAATTTTGGTGTAAATTCCACCACCATAATTTCTTGTGCCATCATAAACATCTATGCTCCACAGATAAGAAAGAAATTGATTCATATGCTTGACTAGTTGTCACTTGGCCTATTGTTGTAGTCGAGCTCAAGACTAAGGTATTTTCTTCTTCATTTAAAAAAATACCATTATTATACAAGATTTTAATAAAATCATCCCATTCTGTTGCTAGCTTTCCTTGAATTCCTGAATCAAAGGAGTTCATCCAATATCTATTAGAAGAAAAATTAGAAACCAATTTCTTGATATGATTCAATTATAAAAACCATTTGAATTTAAGAAAAATATCAAATCTGGAGAAAGATGATAACACTCGGCCCCTCCTTATAATTATCTAATTTCCTTTTCCCACCTTCCAAGCTAACCAAGAGAAATATAGAGAAATGAATCCATTAATCCTTTCTGTTAACACCCAGGTTGTTCCCTATGACTCCCAAGGGAATACGACCGGGGTAACCACTAACCAATCTTTGGATTACAGTTTCTAGCCAAACTGTGATCAGAGAGGGCTCTCTCTTTATGATTTGTCTCTGTTGTGATGGTATTTTAGGCTAGCTATTATGCTCAGGTTTTTGTTTATGTTTTGGTTGAAGGATGTCTTTCAATACCTAAGACCTAAGATGTAATGTTTAGACATTTGTATTTCATTGGGCAATGGAGTCTAGAGCTGTGAAATGTTTGATATGCTTCACTGGGAATGTTCAGACTGCAGGGCCTATTGGGTATCCCAACAAACAAAACTTAAAGCTTAAGTGATGATGTATGATGATGCATGTTTAGCCAATGAAAAGCAATTTAAGAATTCTCCATTAAGCTAATGTTGTGAAAGTGAAATATATTGCTCAGGAGCAAACTTGAATTCCTGAAACAAAGGTCACTGTGAAAGATATATTCTGAAAATGTAGCAATTAAGAATTACACTTATCAAGATTATAACTTGAGGAAAACATTCATTAACAACATAGATTGAGCCCAGGGTATTCCATGAATAAATCCTGAAAGGCTATTCTTTTTCTTTGCTGCTAAATACTAAGAACTTAGAAACATTTATGGGTTGTAAAAGATTAAAACACAAAACGAAGAGAGTTACATAACACTTATTGTATATGAGATGCATGGGGATCCTGCAAACTTCAACAAACACCATGAACGCATTCAAACAACTCATAACTTCAGAAATTCCATTACTTCTGTTATTAAACTCTGCAAAGATTACAGCATAGGAACTTCTTCAAAAGAAATCAACAACAACCCCTGCAAGCTTCTGCGAGGGGCAAATATATACAAACGGTAATAGAAAATATCTAAGGCGTTGAGTCATCTGAGAAATAAATGTTTCACCAACTTTGTACAGGACAACAGATAAGAAGTTATTGCTGCTTTTAATACAACATCAATGCTCATTTCTATCAGTCAGAAGATATTTTGGCCTTTGGAGGCCACCGAGTCGGTTGGAATGATCTGCTTTAAATGCTGGAAAATGCGCTTTTGTGGATGCTCTGCTGTAACTTTTCGGCCCTGTCACCTGTAGCTGTCCATCTTGACCTGCTGGCCGAAAGTTCTGCTGAGTTGGCTCAGCTTTCACCTTTTATGCATGCTGATTTTATTAACTTTTCCTGTGCATGCCACCTTGTATTTTTGATGAAAAAACTTAGTGAATGGCTTCCTGGTCTATAAGATCATCTGTATTGCCTTAGTCCACCATTCCTGTGTGGGCAGTTGATGCCTAAGAATTGCATCCATAGTCTCATCTGCCTCTGTGTATTTATAGAAGTTAGGAGGCACTTCAAACAGGTGATTAATTTCATTCATTATAAAGAATAAATTCTCTACTCTGTTGTAGAGGCTTTGTCCTGTAGCTGGCCCTGTTTCCTCTGAGGTGCTGGGCCTTTCAGTGATTTGACTTGTGGCGAATGTATTGACCCTCTTGGCATACTGCTCATGGGTAAGCAGTCTTCCTGTACTGTTCAGTAAGCCAGGGAGACCTCTGTTCTGTAATACCACAAATTTGTCCATAAATTTGTTCACCTCAGTCTGCATGTCTTGGGCCCGTCTCTCCAATGTCTGCACTAAGTTTCTCAGTGTAAGGACCCTTTTTATCAACAAAATAGTCTCAGTCCTGTTAGAAATTCCCATAGTTGCTAACTGAGCACTTGTTCTATTATTGAGCACATTGATCATCCTAGTGGCAATTTCAGGCATATTGCCTAGAGCTGCCCTTGATCTCTGAATTTCCTTCTGTGCTTTTGCAATGAGCTCCAACTGCTCATGGATTGTGTCAATATACTGCCATTGGTCAGTAATAGACTGGCCAATATTGGCCCATAGCACTGTCTTGATCTCATCCACTACTTTATCCAGTTGGAGCTCCTTTTCTAGCTCCTTTATCCTGTCTTTGAGGGCTTTTATTTCCCTGCCTTTTTCTGCCACAGTCTGCTTGGATTTGTCATATCTTTCATTTACCTTGGCTAGTTTCTCCCTGGCCTCATTTAGTTCTGTCATTTGTGCTTCCAAGGCCTGGATCTCATTTCTCAGCTTTTGCATGTCCAGGCTTGGGGCCTGCTCTGTTGTTGGTGGTGGTGCTGAGGTGGATGGTGCTGCCTGTTCTGTTTGTTGAGGAGGAGGAACAGTAGTTGGAGCAATTTCCCCAAGGTTAATTATTTCAGGAGGAGGCTCGGAGGTCTGACCTTCTTCTTTTTGCTTCAAAGCTACCTCCAATGCTGCCTGTGCAGCCTCTGATTCTCCCAGCTTTTCTTGAGTTTGGATTAGCTGCTTATATAGAGACACGAGCAAAGTTGTGGCATCCTGATCATGCCTCTGCTGGGCAACTTCATCTGTTTGAGGGTGAATTGTGGCTGGAATTTTGATCTTTTACATGATCATAGCCAGACAGCTTATATTTGAGCCTTCTCAAAGTTATGAAGTGATTGGGGTCATAAGGTTTCCACAGGAAACTGGTTTGCAGGCCAAGGGATTCTAACATGTTATCCGCCTCCTTCCAACCTTCTTCCCTTTTGTTGTAGATGAAGTGGTCAAGTTGGTTCCTGACCTTTAGTTGTGCTTTCTTGCCTCCGCCTGAAAAGTGCAGCACATCGGCATTCCCAAATTGCCTGAAATATTCCAGGGCAAATAATCTCATGGGCACATACTTGGGCAATCTGTAGGGAGGCAGTTCACACCCATACATCCTGATGACTGTGTGGTTCTGGTAGAAGTACCAGTCCCCAATGCTGTATGATTTGGATAACTGAAGGATCCTTTGCATGTCATCCGTGAGCCTTGGAGGAGGTGAGCTCATCAACATAGACATGGCTGGGTGGATGAAGAGATCTATGAACTCACAGTAAGTGTATGGAGAGTGAGATCTGTAGTGGAAGGCAGAGGACCAATAGACCACTGACCTTGGATTGCCTTGGGCATCCACTCTTTTCATAGCAAAATGAAATCTCTCGTGTTGATAATACAAAATCAAATGGTAGATGTAGGAGGTGTATCTGAACACCCTTTCTCTTGCCAGGTTCATCAATTGCTCATGTATTTTGTCTGATATATAGGTGGCATAGTCATAGCAGATAGGAGACTTGCCAGGGGCAAACATAAGCATCATTACCAGCACAGTTTCATCAACAAACTCAATTGAATTGTAGCCCAAAGTGGGACTAATCATGTCTGCAAGATCTCTGCCCAATTGGTTGAGGTATACTTGGTTGATAGGAGGATACTTCACAGAGTCAGAGTCAATGTTCAGCTGATTTAATTTGGTGACCTGAGCATCTGTCAATCTGGCTCCTTGATTTATCAATTCTACAAGTGATAGAGGGACCAGTTTCTTCTCAGTCCTGAAGCAGAGCATCTCTTTGATAGCTTCTGGGGTGATATAGAACACAACTGAGCCTGAAGGGTCAAGAACCGCCCTCTGAGTAGGGTCATAGTTTTCAGCACATAAGTGGATCAAATTAGGGAACTGATTGACCTGAGGAAGCTTGAATATAGGGAGAAAAGAGTCCCATATGCCCAGCAGATCTGTTCCAGTCTCATGTTTGGCCTTCAATTCATTGAGCAGGTGGATGTGGAACTTGGTTCTCATTAGCATTTCCTCTGAGATTTGATAGTCCATGTCTGCCAGAGGTTGCCACTCCAATTCTCTCTGAGGGGCATTCAATGGAGCAATGTTCAATGCTACAGGAGCTACTGGTGGATCCATGGTTTCTCTTAGGATTATAGATGGGAGTTTCTATGCAGAGCAACACAAAGGAGTTTTCTTTAACAGAGAAATGCGAATTATTCAGGGATAAAGGATAAATGATCAGCTGCAGCAATTGAAATACTGCTTTAAAGTGCGGATAAAACTAATGTCTGGTCTTAATCTCTCTCTTATAGCAAGTAGGTACAATTTGAGTAACGGGTTCGCGATTGCGCGAACAGAGTGCAGTTTTATGGTGAAAATTTAGCCAAACAAGGCTCAGCTGATGATTTTCGACCTTACAGTTGCAAATGGGGACTAGGCACAGGGATTTTGCCTACGAATTGCAAGTTTCTTTGTCTCTTAAGCTTTTTTGAGGGAATTTACAGACAAATCAGGTGTATGAAGGATTTACGAGGATAAATACCTAGTATATAGCGAGCAACGGTCATGAATGTAGGTAGAAATGACACGCCGAAGGTCTCCAGGTCGAATTCAGCAAGGTGGTGCACGTTTGAACGTAAAAACCATGCAGAGAAAGCAACAACGTTTTGGCAAAAAAGTATAAAACGCGAAAATTCGGCCAAAATATGGATTTTTTGGGACATTGGCGCCTTTTTTTGGATGACGTCATCGGGTGGGGTCAAGGCCGGATGACGTCAGCATGACGTCATCGGGTGATGTGGCAAGTTGTGATTGGTCCACGGGGATAATGAGGTGGCAGGCATATTAGCGCAGGGGCAGACAAGGGTGCTGACACGACAGCGGGGTGGCACTGACGTGGGTCTGACGTGGTGATGACGTTGGCTGGGCGGATCAACCGAAACCGGAAGTGGTTAGCGGTTTCTCATCGCACCGCTTTTGATACGGAAGCAGAATTGTCAGGCGTACCTCCGATACGCTGTGGGGGTGACGCGTGGCAGAGGCCTGACGTCACCCTCTGACAGATATCGGAAGGTATCTGTGGGACGTCGGGGCCAGTCCGATATGGATGAGGGCCGTCGGATCAAAGGGGTCCGATTCGACGGTTGACGGATCAGTGAGGTGATCGGACGATACGGAAGGGGGGCGGGATTAAATTAATATTTCTTTCGGGATTTGTGCTCGGCGGAAACCTTTGGGATGTGGCGGGTTGTAGTGGTTTTTTAATGCATTTTCAAAATAAAAATAATATGGCGCCGATACTTTGGATAAGTCAAAAAAGTGGGTTTTTATGTGCTTTTTGCAGATGAAGCGGGTTATGGGTAAAAGGGGTTGTTCATAGGGTTTTCTTGGCCAATAAAGGGTTTAACGGGTCAAATAGATTCAGAAGGGAGAAGGGGGGTAAGGCTTAGGTTTCTCAAGCTGACCAGATGTCAATTTGATCCCTGACAGAGAACATATGGCTATAATGCCAAGGGGAGGGATATTTATACCATGTTTGGGGTTTATACACGATGGTGTTATAATAGTAGGGAAAGGGTAACATAGGGGAATTATATAATAGATGTCAGGGGTTAATATAGATGAAAAGGGTGGATGGGGAGTGATAACACTAAGTTTATTTGAAAATCACTTAGCTTAGGGAGTAGATCAAAATGAAAAGAATTTTAGACAAGAAATATGGCTTTTAAAGGACTAAGAACCACCATAAAACCACCAATTCTTCCATGAATCTCAACTGATGAGGGGATGTTAGTAATGAATGGAAAAGGGGAAGATTGGGAAGTTAGACATGCTTCTTTGCTTTGCTGCAACCTGATAGAGAAGAGGACCTTCTCAATCCATTGATTTTGCTTTGTGAAATAGGTTGGCACACCTTCAATTGTAAGGAATGATACTTCTGCAACCCCATCTGCCTACCCATCTATTTGCCTAGCATTTTTTTGTTTCTTCTTGGAGGGTGCACTTAGACTTGCAGACCCTTATTTGCCTTTTCTTTTCTCTGGCTTTTTCCTTTTGATTTTCTTTCTAATGCTACCCTTATTGCTTCCAAGGTCCCAGATTAAGCAGTTGGGAGCCTTACTTCTCTACCTAAGCTACTTGTCTGCCAAGATTAAACAGTTTGGACAGACTTCTTTCTCTATTCTACAACTGAAAATTTAAAACATGGCATGATCCAGATTAGGCTATTGGGTCACCCACAAAAATGAGTCAACAAAGAACTATGTACATACATTGTTTTCTCTAGGAAATATGGGATCTTTGCATCATCAAAGCAGAGCATATTTGGAACTTTCCTTGCCAATCATGAAATATGAAACCTATTGGTATAGGTAGCTAACACTTTCCAAAATATTTGAGCCGTTATGAGATGTTTTCAAAGCAGTGGCTCTTATCGAGTTAGTAATGCAATTGTTTGTAATATATTTATCCATAATGATAAGATGCCACATACCTGAACCAAACAGAGCTATCAAAAGGCTCTTCGTAGCCAAAGCTTTAGCGAACCAAAACAAATTGTTAATGTCCCAACCACCTAAGTCATTTGGACGAGATAAAACCTCCCATCTTACAAGATGTACTCCATTTTTTACCTTCTTTCCAGTCCAAAGAAAACTAAACATTCTTTGCCTTATTTTATTACTGATATACTTTGGAATCTTTGATAGAGTGAGCCAATGCATAGGAATACTCTCCATAACTGACTTAATAAGGATCATTCTCCCTCCTAGAGATAACCAACTGTAACACTAATTCCCTGTTCTTTTCTTAATATTCTTGATAAGCCATAACTAGTCCTCCTTATGATAGCAATTAGGTTTTAGAATACAACCTAGGTATTTGAATCATTTCTCTAATTATTCCACTTGGTAAGGCAAAAATGAGCTTAACACTGAAGTGTTTGCTTGAGCTCTCTATTGTAAAAAGGTAGATTTGTGGACACTCACCTCCATTCCAGATGCTTGAAAAAATAAGGAAATAATTCTAGAAAAGACTTCCTATTCTACAATAGTTCCATCACCAAATAATAATACATCATCAACAAAAAGTTAGTGGGAAATGAAATGAGACTTTTTCAGCTTGATCCCTTTTAATCTGCCATCTCTTCTTGCATGCATAATCAATCTACTCAAACCTTCCACTTCTGACAAAAATAGTATCGAAGAAAGTGGACAACCTTGCCTCAAACTTCTTGAACTGTTGAAGAAACTGGTAGTAGAGCCATTTATTAAAACATGAAAATTTGTTGAGGAAACACACCCCATTAACCAATTTGTAACATCCCAGTCAATTCCAATTTGTAAAAGGACCAGTCTTGAAAAAGACCAATTAACCTTATCATAGGATTTTATCGAATCCATTTTTAATATCAAAGCTTCCAACTTTTTAAACTTGATTGAGTGTAGTGATTCCTGAGCTACACCTATTTCATCATGTATTTGTTTGCTAGAGAAACTAAATTATTCTTGCGAGAACATTTCAGCTAATTTATCTTTGAACCTATTAGACATGACCTTGGTAATGACTTTATATATTAGGTAGGCTATAGAGTGAAATAGGTCTAAAGTCATTAAAATTATTTGACTTAGAACATTTAGGAATCATCACAATAAAGGTAGCATTTAATGCTCTAGAAGTCATTTCTTTTAATATATTCTCCTCCACCTCCTTCAAATATCTTCTCCCATTAAATTAAAAAAAAACTAAGCATAGTTCAATTGTGTGCTCATCGGGACCAGGACTTTTGTCTTTTACAAAGTGTTTCAGAACTTGTTCTACTTCTTCCAATGTGACAAGTCTACCAACTCTTGACGAGTCTTCATTGTAGAAAAACCTCAGATATTTTTGGATAACTTGTAATCGAGTTGATATAGTATTGATACTAGTATCTTTAAAAAGATTTGAAAAATGTCCCTTGTTGCCTTTTCCAAATCTCTTTGAGATTTTTTTATATCACCAACTCCATCCTTTAGCTCCCAAAAAGAAATATCGACTCTTCTTAAATTTGCAAACTTATGAAAAAAATTATATTGCTATCCCCGGACTTAACCCATGTCGCTTTACTTTCCGGTGTCCACAACTCCTCTTCTCCCTTTAAAATCAGAATCTTTCTCTCATCTAAACTACAAAGATGTAATTTTACTTCTTCGACGAAGTTTGTGCCAACAAAGAAATGAAAAACTTAATCTTATTCTTGTTCAATTAACATAAATTCATATTTATTCCCTTACTTTTTGTTAATTCCCATTCCTTTACCTTCTTTTTAAACTCCTTCATCTTAGCAACCCAAGATTCCATGGTAGAATCAAAAGTTCTATAAGACAATTCTTAAACCGTTCTTAATTAAAGAAATGAAAGATTCATCTTCCAACCACGAGAAGTTGAATTTAAAAAGCTAATTAATCTCAATACCTTCAAAATACATTTGTAGAAAAATTAATATAAGATCAGAAATACCTTCAAAGCCAACCCACGAACAAAATATTCATAATTTGTTTGCTAGAACATCAACAATCAGAAAAATTTCAAGTCTCTTAACAATCCCATTATCCCACTCTCCCATTTCTCCGAGTAAGAACAAGGCACACATAAAAAAAAGATTTGCATCAAATCTTGAGCTAAAAGGTCAATACAAACCTTGCGACCCCAAATTTCTCTTGCAGAGGTGAAATTTAGATCTCAACTAAAATCAAAGAGTTTAGATCCCAAGAGAGTGATCCTAAGATAGTCTCCAAGGTAAAGCTCTGATAGGCCGGTGGCATTTCCCGGAGATGAATGACCAGCAGATGAGAGAATGGCTTGAATTGCAATGGAAGCCTATTATTGGGTATGTCCCGATTATTGCCAGATTACTAAAAGAGTGGTATTGCTTTCATTTTCTTAGCACAATGGATTTGGAATCCATTATGAATCATCAATGGGTTTATGGTCGTAGTTTTCTTGCCTTGCATAGGTGGTATTTGGGATATAACCCCCTAAGAAACACGCCTTCTAACAATCTCATTTGGCTGAAACTTCCCGGGCTGCCGCTGGAGTTATGGTCGATAGAGACCTTAACTGAAATTGGAAATGCAATTGGCAGGTGTGTGTATGTAGACCCCTGGTGCCGTGGGAGAAGGACAAGCGTATGGCCTGGATTTTGATTGAAAGATCCTACAGAGGAGGCTTTCCGGAGCATATCGATATCAGTTGGAATGAGCAGTCCATTAGGTAGAGGTTAGATTTCTGGGGTGTACCTTTTTGGTGCGTTGCTTGCCATCTCACTGGGCACCTTGTTAAACATTGTCTGCGACGTCATTTTAAAGGCCGAAAGCATTACGGTCTTACTAAATTCGTGGAGTTGCCTCATAAGATGAAAGTTCCTTCTGAGAATACAGAGAAATCGGCTTCCCCAAAATGCATTTCTCGGCCTTCCCATGATGATGTATGTGATGATGATCATCTACTATCTCCCTCGCCGCCTAAAGCCCCTGATCCATTATCAGATCTCGCCGTCCATGCCTGAGTTGGAAACAACCTCTGATTATGAGACCCTCGTCCTCCAAATCCCCCATTGGAACCATCTGATGATCTTGTTGTTCCTAACCCGAATCCCATTCCTCGGCCTGCAATTGGTAAGGAAGCCTTGCATATTCAGTCTTCATCTTCGCCCCTTTTTCTAAATACTTCTCTTGCTGACCATGGTATAGAATCCCGGATTTCTCCTACTCCTGCAAATTCCCCTAATTCATCGCCTATAAACTCTATTGGTAGTGATTTGGACTACCTTTTGTACAAAAAATCACTTGACCTCAAGCCTCTCACTGTTCATAAGCCTGATATTCCAAAATCGCCTAAGATCAGCCCTTCTTCTGCTAGAAATATCACAGTGAGAAGAAAGAATAATAGGGGCAGTAGGCACTTCAGGGGGAGGGGAGTTGTTTCTGACTGTAGCATCAGAAATCTTTCTTTGGTTGACATTCCTATTATTGACATGTCTGAAGACAGGCCTCTTAGAGCTGGAAAGGCCGGATCGCCTTTGAAATGAATTTCATAATATCTGTAAATATTAGAGGTCTGGGAGCAGACCTGAAATTTTTGGCCTTACAAAACTTTTTTTTATCGACGAGCCCTAAAATCATTTTAATTCAAGAGACCATGCATGCTGCATCTGTTACAGTGTCCTACTTCAGGAAAATGTTTTCCCTATGGCACATCTCAGCGGTTGAGGCCATAGGCCTATCTGGTGGTTTAGCGGTATTATGGGACCCTCATTGGATATGTGCAAAAGCTTACAGCTGCATTGCAGGCATTCTCATTTCTGCTCAGATTAGAGGGCTTAAATGTCATATTAATATATTGAACATATATGCTCCATACAAGAACAGATCGACATTTTGGGAAAGTCTCTTCGCTTCAGAAATTTTTGATGTTGAATCATTATTGATTGCAGGTGACCTAAATATCACATTTAACATGGACGAAATCTGGGGCATCAGTAAGAAACAGGATCCTATTGCTGCCAGGATTAGGAATGAGTTTCTAAATAGAAATTTTATCGACACTCTCCCTCCCAAAATCCTTCCTACTTGGGACAATGGTAGGAATGAAAAGGCTTACATTGCTAAGAGAATCAACAGATTCATCATACATGTCAATTTGATTGAATCCCTGGGCATGCCTTATTCAACAGTCGAAAATGTCTTTATATCCCATCATCGGCCGATCATGCTTGGGTGGAGGGCTATGGGATTTAGAAAAGGCTTCCCATTTAAATTCAATAGACAATGTCTGGAGGATCTTGACTTCAATAGCACTGTATTAAAAGCGTGGAAAGAGATGTCTTCATCAAGATATGCTCCTATCCATATGTCCTTCAATGATAAGATGGATAAAATCTGGAAGATTGTAAAAGAATGGCAGTTTCAGAAAAGGCAAGCGAATAAAAAAGATCTCCGGGATATCCAAAAGGAGCTTGACTTTGTTGCGGAATCTATGGCATATGATTCTTTGTCTTATGAAATGAGATGTCGTATTAAGAGTCCTCAAAAGAAGAAATTGTTAATCTTGAAACAAGAAGAAGCTTTCTGGAGGTTGAAAAGTAGGGCGATATGGATGAAAGAAGGCGACCAGAACTCAAAATTTTTCCATAGATTCGCCAACTCAAGAAGGGAAAAAAATGCAATATGGAAAATCAACGACGGTAAGGGAGGCTTCCTTTTTTCCCAGTAGGATATTACAAATGAGGCGGTGGCATATTTCAAAAATCAATATAGTAGAGTGAATAATCACAGATTTCAGGATATATTATGGGGAATAGACTTATTTCCGTGGATGTTTGATGGTGATTTAAATGATCAAATTTATCAGCCTGTTACAGAGGATGAACTACTTGCAATTATGAAATCATTCAAAAGGGACAAAAGTCCCGGTCCGGATGGATGGTTGATTGAGTTTCTCATCCATTTCTTTGATATCATCAAGGATGACCTGTTGCGGATGGTTGAAGGCACCAGAACGACGGGCAGTATCAGCAAACAGCTCTGCTCCACCAATATCGCTCTCATTCCCAAAAAGGGGGATGCACAGACCTTCAAGGATTTTAGGTCGATTTTGTTGTGTAACATTACCTTCAAGATCGTTTCAAAGATCATAGCTGAGAGAATGAAGGGAGTTTTGTCAGAATTTCTAACAAAAGAACATCACGGTTTTCTAAAAGGGAGAAACATTCATGATGCAATTGCTGGCACACAAGAGGCATTATATGCTATTCATTCAAAAAAATGTGGGGCGATTATTATCAAAATTGACCTCTAGAAGGCATACGATTGCCTAGATTGGGGCTACATTAGGTGTTTGCTTGCAAGAATTGGCTTGAGATCCAATATGATCAATTGGATCATGGCTTGTGTTGAACCTGTGGATTATGCAATCATCATCAATGGCATGCCATCCCCTTTCTTCCGTGCGGAGAGGGGCCTGCGGCAAGGATGCTCCCTCTCTCCGTTGTTATTTATCCTGGCGATGGATACTCTTAGCCTGCATATCAACAAGGCTGTAAATGAAAATATGTGGCGCCCCCTTAAAATCTGCAGAAATATTTCTTTATCACATAATTTATTTGTTGATGATATCATCTTATTCGCCATGTTTTGCAGGGTCACTTGGTTACGTTTCTATGATATCATAAAAAACTTTCAAATGGCTACGGGTTTACAAGTTAACAATGAGAAGTCTACTATCTATCACTATGATTTAAATCCTGAAGATGTTTTATGGTTATCAGAGCTATTTGGAATGAATGCGCAATCTATCAGCTGTGGCATAAAGTACTTGGGCTTCCAGATTAAATCTAATGGTTACTCGAAATCTGATTGGAATTGGATCTTGGATAGATTCTACAGGAGGATTTCTGCATGGGAATTCAGATGCCTCTCCTTGGCGGGAAGAATGATATTAGTGCAATCAATTTTAAACCAACTTGCAGTTTATTGGGCGCATTTATTTCTTCTTAGCGAGTATTATTAATAACATGAATAGATTATCAACTAATTTTATATGGGGGGGTCAAGCTGAAAGGAGGAAATACCATCTCATAAAACTTGCCAGTATATCATTACCAAAGAATATGGGAGGCTGGGGCTTGATTGATTTGCGCTCTTTCGGAAAAGCCCTATTGTGCAAGTTGCTATGGAGAGCTATACAGGGTGAGGGTCCATGGAGTTACATGATTCGGATGAAGTACTTAGGCAGGAAGAGCTTACAGTTTTGGTTCAGGAAAGGTTCCATTGGTGCGTCATATGGGTCTCCAATCTGGCTTAGTTTTCGCAGGATTGAACCGTATTTCTTAAAGAATTTAATCTGGCATTTTCAAACTGGAAGTAAGATACTTATTGGCAAAGATCGTTTCAAATGCGGCGCTGAAGAGTTAAATATACCTGAATCCTTACTGAATTTCTTTCAAAGAAGAGGCATGTTTTATTGGGACAGTTTGATTGTTGGCTGGCAAGGCCCCATCTCGATGTGGAAAGAAGCTGGCGATTTGCAAATGCCCCAGGAGATTGCACATCAATGGGTTCGCATTAGGACGGGTCTTCGGAACTGTGGCATTTTCCGTTCAGAGGATTCTGACTATCTAACATGGAACATTTCGAAAGAAATAAATGTTGTGAGAGTAAAAGAGGTTTATCAACATATGATATTGTAGCAGATTCCCTGCACCCCTGTTTTTCCTCAGATTTTCTGGAAGGATGGCTGCCCATCGAAAATGATCCTATATTGCTTTTCACAACAGAAATTTAACATGGGAGAATTTAATGAAAAGAGGATGACACGGCCCAAATATTTGTGCATTATGCAGATCGAACGAGGAAAGTAATGTGCATTTATTTTTAAAATGTAAAAAAACGAAGTAGATATGGCTGGCATTAGAAAAAGAATATGGTTTTCAGCACTGCTCACAGGATTCAATTTATGAATGGATTCTATGGTGTAGCGGACAGAAAGAAACATGGCGAAGGATTTTTATCCGTTCCATGTGGAACATTTGGAAGTGGCGCAACCTCAACATCTTTAAAGGCTCTAATTCCTCATGCTCGGAAATCATAGATAGGATTTCTGCTAATTTTGATGCCCTCCCACAGAAGTCTACTAATCAAAAAAAGATTGTTTCCGAATTGCAATCAACAGAATGCTCAACTTTCCCATTAGCATTCTTCGACGGTGCTGAACAACTGGGTGTATGTGGATGTGGTTTTATCATTATGATGAACGAAAACATTCATTTTTCCATCCACTGGAACGGAGGTTCTGGCTCCAATAGCAAGGCGAAGGCTATGGCTCTTGCTGAACTCTTAAAATTTTGTCTTTTCCTTGATATTCAACAGGTATCAATATTTGGAGATTCGAAAGTTATGGTCGATTTCTTATCAAGGAAAAATCACATTTTAGTGCCTCACCTGACTGGCTGGATGGATAGGATCAACTATTTCTGAGGCTGCATGGTCGGAAGTTCTATTGGTCACATCTGTAAAGACAAAAATATGAATCTTTTATGAACAAATATATTTGACCAAAATTTCTTTTAGATCATCTCAAATGTAATTATTATGGAACTCTTATATCTCTCCTATAATATATTAATGCTTTTTGATTCTTAAAAAAAAAATCACTATCTTCGATATATTTCCAAAACTCTCCTCTATCATCATAAAGCCCATAGCAATTTACAATTTTTATTGGATATTCCAAAATCTGCAACCCTCGATTCCCACATAACGAGTGAGACCCAAAGCCCCAAAACTTCTACAAAATCGACACGCAAACCAAAACAAATTTTAAGGAAAAAACGTTTAGAGCCCTTTCTCCCGTGACCATGATTTCCTAGATTAAAATAACTGAAAGCATATCTAATAACTCCACTAATCTCTCGAGGGAATTTTGGAACCTGCCCCTACTCCCCTTACATTATACTTTATATATTATATAACGTAGATGTAAATTCTAATTCTTATTTAAAATGATTAAAACAAACTCTTTTAATACATGATTTTTTAATTTTTATAAAATACTATTTTATTTTATTGAGTAAAACAGTATTAACCCACCAACCCACTACCTACTAACCCACTCTGAAAACAACGCTCCTGCTCCCACCCCAACCCATGAAGTGACGTGGCGCTCAACTTTCAAGCTGTCAAACTTAATGGACAAGTCGTGTGGGGAAACCACCAAACCCCATGGCCCCCACGACCGAGTCCTTCTCCACTTCCAAAACTAACGAACCCTAAAATATCACCAACTTATTTTTTGTAACAAAAAAATAAATTATAATTGATCATTAATTACGAAGTTCTGAATTATCCGATGCAGGGGCATTGAGAAACTGGGGACCGACACGTGATGTTCCTTCACAGTCGTCGGATCGGACAAGCTCGACGGCCACGACTGCACTAATAGTTCGAACGGTGTTTATGCCAGAGACGTGCAGCGGAGTCGACACCGCGACCTACCGTACCAAATTTCTCCGGTCCCGAC
Organism: Pinus tabuliformis; assembly: GCA_031772625.1. Lineage (NCBI taxonomy): Eukaryota > Viridiplantae > Streptophyta > Pinopsida > Pinales > Pinaceae > Pinus > Pinus tabuliformis. The sequence continues at coordinate 1,212,143,879 of CM062804.1, read as the reverse complement.
GGAACCGGAGATCCAGACACCGTTCGTAGCGTGGATGCCATCTAAGCTTTCCCCATTTTACCGGTGATGGTAGGGTGATTTGCTACGAACTCACGCATACGGCGACTGGCGGGGCCCGTTTCGGAAGGTGGCCGCCGGTAATTGTTCTTGGTGAGTGTGTCCTCGGCTGTGGCTTCTCCGAGTGGCTATAAAAAATCATTCAGCTTGCTAATTCGAGCATACTCTCCTTCGATCCTTTGAAGGAACAGCAGGAACCTATCTGTTTACTAACGGAAACTCTGCTGGTCTCCGTCTCTGTCTCTGGTTTGCAGCACCTTTTCCTTCAAAGGTATGACCTCTTTCCTTTAATCGGTCTTCTTTATTCTGTCAAATGTCGGGCATTTAGATGCATGCAAAAGGGCGGAGGCAGTGTGGATCTGTTAATATAACGGTTGCTACATAGTGAAGGATCAGATAGCTATTATTCTGTCAAATGTCGAGCATTTAGATGCTTGCAAAAGGGCGGAGGCAGTGTGGATCTGTTAATATAACGGTTGCTACATAGTGAAGGATCAGATAGCTACTGCTGAATTATAACACAACCGGGCATGGCTTTACAGATCTAGGTTTCTTTATTTTTTAACAGATAATAGGTCAGGGTTTTCGCATGGATTTCTATATAAAAAACTTGCATAAACCCTAGACACCGTGGCATGGAGACTTAGTTCATTGATACAGCGGCCTCTCTATTGATATTTATTGCTTGCATATCTGTGTATGATGGTGTTGCATGGGAGCTCTAATCTTGTAACCAAAATTGAAATTCAAGTTTAATCATAATTTAATTCAGGACTTGATCTCACTTGCAGGGAAGTTAGGACTTTTCAATCCCGAAAGCAATGGCTTCCCACGTTGTTGGATACCCTCGCATGGGCCCCAAGAGAGAGCTCAAGTTCGCTCTGGAGTCCTTCTGGGATGGCAAAACATCTGCTGCAGCTCTCGAGACTGTGGCTAAGGAACTGAGGTCTTCGATCTGGAAGCAGATGGTAGCTGCCGGAGTCAAATTGATTCCCAGCAACACTTTCTCGTACTACGATCAAGTTCTGGACACCACTGCCATGCTTGGAGCTGTTCCTCCTAGGTATGGCTTCGCTGGCGGTGAGATTGGATTCGACACTTACTTTTCCATGGCCCGAGGAAACGCTACACTCCCTGCAATGGAGATGACCAAGTGGTTTGACACCAACTAGTAAGTTCGATCCCGATTAACTTGGTCATTGTACCCGTGAACATGGGTTTACACCAAAAGACTGAACTGTGCTGCCTTTCACTGAGGATTCATATGTCTTGTTGATGGGCATTTGGCCATGATCTAAGCAGAATGTGCTGTCTTTGTTCTTTTCAGTCACTACATCGTTCCAGAGTTGGGCCCGGAGATCAAATTTGCTTACTCATCACACAAGGCAGTAGCAGAATACAAGGAGGCTAAAGAGGTGCTAGATCTATACTTCCTCTTTTGTGGATCATTTGTTATTTCAATATTAGAAAGCCAGTTGATGTTTATTGGCCTACACTTGAATTCCAAGTAGGGTTACCGCCTATTAGGAGATTAACTTTGAAATTTCCCCTGCCTTCCAGTTTTCAAAATTGAAATACCCTTTCCCAGTCAGTTTCCGTCTTTTGGTGCCAGTCAATAAACAATATAAATTTCTCTTAATTAAGAGATCTCAAACAATATATTTTCTTTTTCTTAATTAAGAGATCTCGTCCGTAGGACACGTTTTATTGCCCTAGAACTGATTTACTGAATATCATACAACTCAATGGATCGCTAAAAAGATGACTTCCTGTCAGTTCTGCGCTGATATTGACATAGTTTGTTTGGCTACATTGTTTTTTTGATGCAGCTGGGCATTGATACTGTGCCCGTGATTGTAGGACCCGTGTCATACTTGCTATTGTCTAAGCCCGCAAAAGGCGTGGCAAAGACCTTTAATCTTCTTACTCTTCTTGATTCAATCCTTCCAATTTACAAGTAAGCATTTGTTGTAACAAGTATTTGGCTGAGGGCTTTCTGTAGTGGCAGGTTTAAGTTAGCATAGTTTAAAAGAGCAAGTTTTAAACGAGAACACTAATATGTCAAACTTGGCCGTCTTATTCAGGCAAGTTGTGTCTGAGTTGGAGGCAGCTGGTGCAACATGGGTTCAGTTCGATGAACCATCTCTTGTAATGGATCTTGAGGTTCATCAGTTGGAAGCCTTTTCGAAGGCATATTCTTACTTGGAAGCATCATCTCTCGGTGTTAATCTGCTTGTAGAAACTTACTTTGCTGATATCCCTGTTGAGACTTACAAGTAAGAGCCCGTCTTATTTCATCTTTGAAGTTTTTTAATTTGTCAGTATATTTTAGGTATCTTAGCCTCTTAGAAGAATGGATTTCACGTTTTTAGATATCTGATGTTATGAAACATCGATCTTTGCAGGGCCATTACTGGCTTGAAGGGTATCACTGCTATTGGGTTTGATCTTATCCGTGGAACAAAGACTCTCGAACTCATCAAGGAGATTGGTTTCCCTGCTGACAAAATCTTGTTTGCAGGAGTAGTTGACGGCCGAAATATTTGGGCCAATGATCTGGCTGCTTCATTGACCGTTTTGGAAAGCCTTGAGAGCATAGTTGGGAAAGGTATACCTGCATGAATTTTTTTATTTTTATTATCGGTTGCAGCTTATGCAATTTTCAATGCTATTGTATTTGTAATACAATTTCCGGTCTGCTTGCAGATAAACTAGTTGTCTCTACTTCCTGCTCCCTCTTGCATACGGCTGTGGATTTGGAAAATGAAACAAAGCTTGATAATGAAATTAAGTCTTGGTTAGCTTTTGCTGCACAAAAGCTTATTGAAGTGGATGCCTTAGCCAAGGCATTGGCTGGTCAGAAAGATGAGGTATTGCTTCTATTATGAGTATTTGGAATTTGGAATGTATTGGAATGTCATAGACACCTGAATTTGTGAGCATTTAATATTTTTTTTGGCATTTCTTGACTATAGTATGGAGAGTGTTTGAATGAGCATGTTGTTTGCCACTGCAGACATTCTTTGCGGTCAACGCATCTGCACTGGCTTCAAGGAGGACGTCTCCAAGAGTGACAAATGAGGCAGTTCAAAAAGCTGTAAGTGCAATTAATTTTCTGTACGCTTATTGTATTCTTCTCTGTAGTTGGTCATTGATTTTTATCTGAGATCTTGTATCATTTTATACATACGTCCCAAACTCTGTACACAAAGATACTGTAGATGATGATGTTTTGATGTGCACCATCAATAGTGTCTAATACAACCTCGGATTTTACTTGAGCATCTTAATGCACCTTCATCTGATGCTAGTCATAACTTTCGTGATTCTAATTGCAGGCCGCAGCGTTGAAGACTTCTGACCATCGACGAGCTACGCCAGTAAACATTCGTCTTGAGCAACAACAGAAAAAGTTGAATCTTCCAATTCTTCCCACGACAACAATTGGGTCATTCCCACAGACAGTTGAATTGCGTAGGGTTCGTCGTGAATTCAAGATAAACAAGTGGGTTTTGTTTTGCATTGTTTTGATTTGTCAATTGAAATCAAATTTGAAAACGGTATTATCTAGATGCATGGATTTAACAAATAACACCTGATGTTATAACAGGATTTCAGAGGAAGAATATGTTAGCTCCATCAAGGAAGAAATTGCCAAGGTTGTCAAATTGCAAGAGGACCTTGATATTGATGTGCTTGTGCACGGAGAACCTGAGGCGAGTGTCAAATACATTGCATTTAATGCTGAAGCTGTTATAGGGTTTCGAATGGGCAAGTAAAATCTAATTGTCTGACTTTACTGTTACAGAGGAATGACATGGTGGAGTACTTTGGAGAACAGCTTCAGGGCTTTGCATTTACAGTCAATGGTTGGGTACAGTCTTATGGATCCCGTTGTGTGAAGCCACCAGTTATCTATGGTGATGTCAGTCGCCCAAAGGCTATGACTGTCTTTTGGTCCAAGATGGCTCAGAGCATGACTGCTCGACCCATGAAGGGAATGCTCACTGGCCCAGTGACAATTTTGAACTGGTCCTTTGTTAGAAATGATCAACCAAGGTAAGGGCGTCCGAAGTATCTGTCGTAATATTTTGAATTTTCTAATTATTTCCGTCCTTGAATTGGGGACTGAGCATAACTGGTCAGCTAGAGTCACTAATGCAAAGCATGATGCAGATCTGAAACTTGCATGCAAATTGCCTTGGCCATCAAGGACGAGGTGGAAGATTTGGAAGCGGGTGGAATTCAGGTAAATTCCATTACTATCAACTACTGCCAATTGGTTTTTATACAAATATTTAAATGTGTATAAAGACCACTGGGTAGAATATTTAAATGATGTCTTCATATTTTAGAATTGTCATTGAAATATTGGTTTTCTATGACCTTAGGTTATTCAAATTGACGAGGCTGCTCTTAGAGAAGGATTGCCTCTACGCAAGGCTGAACATGCTTATTACCTGGATTGGGCTGTACACGGGTTCCGTATCACTAACTGTGGTGTGCAAGATACAACTCAGGTTTGTGAAAACTTAATTATCTGCAGATGATGCCTGTGACATATTGTGCATCAAGACATTGATTGTTGTCACATACAATTTGTTCTGGGTTGTTAAAGCTCCTGATTGTCTTCGGTGCAGATCCATACCCACATGTGCTACTCTAACTTCAATGATATTATTCATTCAATCATTGATATGGATGCCGATGTAATCACCATTGAGAATTCTCGTTCCGATGAGAAACTTCTCTCAGTTTTCCGAGAGGGTGTGAAATATGGTGCCGGAATTGGCCCTGGTGTCTATGACATTCACTCTCCTCGCATTCCAAGCGTAGAAGAAATTGCAGATCGTATCAGCAAGGTTCTCACTAATGCTCTGAACTTATATGTTGAATTTCATAGGATGGGTAAATTACATATAACTCGAAGCTTAACTGTTTCTTCTGTTTTGCCAGATGCTTGCTGTGCTCGAAACAAACATTCTATGGGTTAACCCTGACTGTGGTCTGAAGACCAGGAAGTACACCGAGGTCATTCCTGCCCTGACCAACGTGGTTGCAGCTGCCAAATTGCTGCGAGCTCAGTTGGCCAGTGCAAAGTGAGGCCATCCCAGCTATCTTCAAGTACTATGAGTGTTGGAATTTTTTTTGTGGTTCTTTTCATAATCAACTTTTATGTTTCTTATTTTCATTCTCATAAGTAGTTGATGTGGCTGAGTGCTCTCAGGGCAGGCTACATTTCTCCATCCAGAATATTTTCTTATTTACCAGTGAATATTAATTGAGTAAACCCTCAAAAGTGTCGGTGCCTCCATTCTCTTTGAAAGGCGAGTTGTTATTAAATGAAGTTTTTCTATCAAACATTGGACAAGATTTGATGATGTGATGACCCCTCTGATTGTTTGAATCAGTATTCCATTTAAAGCATGTTATCTATCATTCTAAGTCTTCAAATTATCAGAGGAAATACAATGAATTTTCGTAATTACGCCCAGCTAGCTTTATGAAATCAAAATTAAAACCACACTTGCAAAAATTACACCATAACGAGCTTTACCCAAGACAAAAATGAAAAACGACACGGACATTAATTTCGCGATTACTAGCTTTATCTAAAACAGATTAAAATAACACAGAAATTCACCCAAGACAAAATGAAAAACGACATTGACATTAATTACGCGATTACTAGCTCTATCTAAAACAGATTAAAATAACACAGAAATTCAATGGATATTGCTGGTTATGTCATAATTAGTTTTAATTAAAGCAATTGCAAAACTACACTGACATTCAATGGATATAGTTACATCATAATTCAACTTTAATTAAAATAGATTGAAAAACTTTAGACATTCAACCTTCAAAGCTTGAGGATTCGATACCAGTCACGGCAATTAGCTTAGAGGCTGGTGCTTACATTCAGCCGAAGTGCCGACAGAAAGGGTTGGCGCCTCTAAATTGAAATCCGTGGTAAATATAACTCCTACACATTGTTTTACACGTCTTCGGATTTGCTCCAACATTTTACTACTTCACTCTGCAAAACCCCACTTGCATCTCCGATTATGGATTATGGTTAAATGGTTAAATTTCGAACATTGTTATGGATTATTGTTAAATAGTTAAATTTTGATCATGGTTATGGGTTTACACGTCTTCGGATTTGCTCCAACATTTTACTTGTTCACTCTGCAAAACCCCACTTATGTGTCACAATAACTGGTAATTAAGAGTTGCATCTCCGATTATGGATTATGGTTAAATTTCGATTATGGTTAAATGGTTAAATTTCGAACATTGTTATGGATTAGTGTTAAATAGTTAAATTTTGATCATGGTTATGGGTTTACACGTCTTCGGATTTGCTCCAACATTTTACTTGTTCACTCTGCAAAACCCCACTTATGTGTCACAATAACTGGTAATTAAGAGTTGCATCTCCGATTATGGATTATGGTTAAATTTCGATTATGGTTAAATGGTTAAACTTCGAACATAACTGGTAATTAAGAGTTGCATCTCCGATTATGGATTATGGTTAAATTTCGAGAGTTGCATCTCCGATTATGGATTATGGTTAAATTTCGATTAATTTTTTTAAATGGTTAAACTTCGAACATTGTTATGGATTATTGTTAAATAGTTAAATTGTGATCATGGTTATGGGTTATGGTTATGGTTAAATTTTGAATATAATAAGGGGTGGTATTAGTTACAAGGAGTTACACTAGTATTATAGGGACCTAATATGTCTCTCTCTTGGTTATGGTTAAATTTTGAATATAATAAAGGGTGGTATTAGTAACAATAAGGGGTTACACTAGTATTATAGGGACCTAACATGTCTCTCTCTTTCAAGAAGTGTTGTCCTTAATGAAAGAAGTGTTGTCCTCAATATTTTATTAGTTCTTGATGCAACCATCACAAAACTCAAAATTGTAAAATGTTGTCCTCAATACTTCTTCATTAGTTCTTGATGCAAGCATCACAAAACTCAAAATTGTATGCCAAACATATAGGCAACCATCACAAAATTGTCCACCTGAACCTAACTGAACTTGAGAAATATTAACCAATTTAAATTTAAAAATGTTTAAATGGATCGTTTTCGTTTTTCACAAGAGTAACATGGTTCACCTTGTTAATATCGATGTGTTTTACATTTTACCATTGGTCATCCTAGTTAATATCAATTTGGTTTCCTAATTAAAATGGAGAAATTGTCATTAATCTCTTAAGTTTTAGAAAATACAAATCGCGAAATCTTTAAAACGAGGATGGTTAGATTTTTATTTTCAAAACAAGAATAGAGTGAAGAGAGAATAATTCTTTTGGAATTGAAGATTCATTAATGACTGTATATAATGTTCATATAAAGATCTTTAATATATAAAGATCTTTAATATAAAGAAATAAAGAGAAATGATTTGCACGAGTTATCATAGTTTAGATTTATTTTAGTTAATATAAAGATAATAAAGAGAAATGATTTTCACGAGTTGAGAGGGATCCAATGGGTTGAGGTGTAATTTTTTTTGTTGAGTGTAAAACTTGAGGAAGTGGTTACTTCTAGCGGTTTGATCCCTTTCGGCGCTTGATAATTCTAGGTTTAAGATGGATCTTATATAATACTACATGATATCTATATTTGTATATGTTGCTTTTTTATTCCCTCTTTTTATGTCACCTCTGAAACATACACTTTCCCTCTCTCTTCTCCCTCTCTTGACACTTTCTCTCTCTCTCTTCTCCCTCTCTTGGCCCTTGTGCTCCTCTTTCCTTCACTCCCTTGTCATTCCCTCCCTCTCCACCTTTCTCCTTTAGTATTTTTTTCTCTCCCCTCCAACTCCATCTCTCTCTCCTCTCTATTTAGTGCTCTTTCTTCTCTCTCCCTTTCTCTCCCACCTTCCTTTGTCTCTTCCCTCCTCTCTCTCTCTCTCCAACTCTTATTATCTCCCTCCCTAGCTTCTCTCTCTCCCCTCCATCTTATATAATACTACATAATATCTATACTTGTATATGTTGCTTTCTTATTCCCTATGTTTATGTCACCTCCGAAATATACACACACACTCTCTCTCTCTTCTCCCTCTCTTGGCCCTTGCGTTTATCTCTCCTTCACTCCCTTGTCATTCCCTCCCTCTCCACTTTTCTGCCTCGGTGTTTTTTCCTCTCCCCTCCAACTATCTCTCTCTCCTCTCTATTGAGTGCTCTCTCTTCTCTCTCTCTCCCTTTCTCTCCCACCTTTTTTTTTTGTCTCTTCCCTCATCTCTCTCCCTCTCCAACTCTTATTATCTCCCTCTTTAGCTTTTCTCTCTCCCCTCCATCTCTGTGTTTCCCTTTATCTCTCTTACCCTTCTCTCCCCATCTCTCTTGCCTCTCCTCTCGCCTCTCTCCTTTGTCACTCACTCTCTCCACCTCTCCCTTGTTACCCCCTCTTTCTCCACCTCTATCTCTCTGTCTTTTTTCTTTCATTTCTCTATTCGCCCTCCAAATGTCACTATCTTCCTCCTCCTCCTCTCCTCCCCCTTAAATTCGATCTCATTGTGTTGTGTTTAAAAAAATATTTAAATTAAAAAAACTCAATTGATTGTAAAATATCAAACCTATAAGTTAGTCTTTGGTCCCCGTTAAAATAAAAATAAAAATAAAAAGTAAAAAATAATGTTTTAAAATGAAAAATAAAAAATAATATTTTAAATTGAAAACAAATATTGGCTATAATAAAAAAAATGAATATGCTTTAAAGTAATTAGAAGTAATTAGAAGATGGATTTATGTTGATATTGTATACATTTCACAACTTTAAATATAAGAGTATTCTGATTTTTAATTTTATTAAAACCTTAATTTAATTTCTACAAAATTTTTAGTAGTTCTTAGAAAATTTAGGTATATCTCAAAAGTAATTATAACCTTTTTATTTTAACTTAAATTAAAAATGTTAAAATTAAATTAAATTAAAATGTTTTTTTATTGTGAAACAAGTAGTGATTGTTTGGCATGTGGTATTGATAAACTATAATATTAGCCCATGGTATTGTAATAAAGTGTACTCACAAGCTCATAATATCAATGACAAAGTGGGGTAGAATATCCAGGTTAAGAATCTTGTCATATTGGTATAAAATATTTTGATTGAGAAATAAGTTAAGTTTTTTGGACATGTGGTATTGATAAGACATGGTATTAGCCCATGATTTTGTAACTAAGCCTATTTATGAGTTAATAATATCCATGGTAAAGTGAGGGTGAATATCATGGTTAAGAATATTTTCTTATTGTTATAAAATATTTCGATTGTGAAATAAATTATGTTTTTTTGGCATGTGGTATTGATAAGCCGTGGTGTTGGCCTATTGTATTTTAACAAATTCTAGTTTTTACTAGTTAATATTATCCACAGTGAAGTGAATGAGAGTGAATATTTGTTGTTAAGAATCTTGTCATATTGTTATAAAATATTTTGTTTTGGTATTTTAATAAATCCCATTCATAAGTTAATAAATAAACCAAAATATAAGAAATTGAATTTTATTATTTTTATTGTTTAAACTTTTTATTATTAATTGAGCCAATATTTAAATATTTGCAATCATTTTAGACATCACTTTTGTTTTTATTTTTTATTATTCAATCTATATCTAAAATTATTTACTTATTTACATTACACTTACATATCTATCTTATATTAAACCGTAAAATATTTTTAAATACAATAATTTCCATTAAAATTAAATTTCAAATTTATAAATTATTATTTAATTTAATATATATATAGAAAAAATATAAAATAAGAATAGCTATTTTTATTTTCAAAACAAAGATGTAATAAGGAGATAAATATTCAGATTTTGGAAGTGGAGATCCGAATTATTTTATATAATTTTAATTTCAATGGTTTATAGAGAGACAGTAAAGAGAAATGATTTGGATGAGTTATCGTTGTTTTATATAAAGTTAATGAAAATTAAATTAAAAATTGCTCATTATTGTTTTATTTAATTTTAATTTTAATTTATAATTTATTTTATAAATATTTTATTTTTCTAATTTAAATTTGGACGTATTTAGTAAATTATTTTGTATAAAAGTGAAACATCCTTATTAGTCCCTGCCTGGACTATAGCGTTCGATCGAACGTTGGACCGCCTATTAATCCATCCGTTGACCGTTTTTTTTTTATGTTTTCTTGTGTTTTAACCAAAGTTTAATCGTAGCAATTTTGTTCACTTAAATTTTATCCAAAGTTTTACCTCTGAAAACGCATTGTACCTCTTATTGCAGGCTTCACGTGGCCCGATGCAAGAAATTTGTGGCAATACTATTTTAACCAAATTTCTGTCATTTTATATACCATGTCATTTTATATACCATTTCCAATTTGTATTTTATCCAAAGTCTGGAAAATTATGGTGACAAACATGAAACTTAGGTGCATGCAAAGTTTATTATATAGCTGCCACCTCTCACTCAGCTGGCTACCGGTGTCTGCCACCGTCTGCCACCTCTCAAGTAGCTCACTACCACATTAAGGTACCTTCCTAACACTATGCACTTGCAGGTTTTCTCACTTCCCTCCAAGCGATGGCGAGACCCTTACCAAAAGAGTCAGAATAGGTCTTATGCGCTCTCCACCAGGTAACTGAGATTTCTTAATCCCTTCAATGGATTTATCCTTCTTCTGTTTGGTTATTCCACCTGGTTTTGGTATAATTAACCACCAAGGTTTGGCGACACACTGTTTACAATGCCTTATCACATAGGTACTTTCTGGGTTGTTTTCTCTATTGATAATTCATTAGTTACATAGATGGTCATTAGTTACATAGATGGTCTGCAAAGAGATAGGGTTTTTAATCGGTTCTTTCCTTGCTGGAACATGTTCGTGCTCCTCCGCTTCTCGTTTGGCAACTAGTACGACACCAAACCATTCTAACAATTTCTTTTTTTTCCCGTTCCAGGTTTCACAATTTTCTCTGCTGACGAGTAAGAGGGTTTATGTTTTCTGAGCTTTTTAAGAAGAATCATATATACAAATGTATTGTTCAACCTTCTTCATATGATTAAATTACCCTCAAATCAGGAGGGATCCTTCCTCGTGGAAGCCTTTCGATCATCTGAGTGGTGTTTTTCTTACCACAGTTTGCAAGTTGATAGTTTTGAGCATTAATCTTGGAAAGGAAATTGTAATTATACTATGATTTGTTGAACAGTTGGGTTCTTATTCCCTCATATTTGCACTGAACTTTGAATTACGAATTAGTATTTTTTTTTTTCTACCCACTCCAGGTTTGTTAATTGACATGCAGTTTCCACACCTATTTGGTTTCTTCTTTTTTCCATGCCAAATTTTCTGCGGATTTATGTTAATGGAATACGTTAGTATTATTGGTGGAATTATGTTAACATAAATTTCGGTGTTATGTTATACGTTAAATAGAAATAAGCATTGTGCCTCTCTAAATTTAGTCATGATTTCCTATGTGCTGGGCTTGTCTCATTCCGCTGTAAAAATTGATTTCCTTTGTAGTTTCTTTTCGTGAAAAAATTTGGTTCTTATTCAAGAAGTTTGCACCAATCAAATCTCAATTAACTTCACAGTGAATTTATGTAATTTCTCATTCCTTTTTCTGATTTTTGAATAGGTACTAGGTTACATTTTTAACATAGTTAACCCTTAGATTTCTGAGTTACCCTGTAATTTCCTTTTTAGTACGTACCTAGCTGTGATTGGCACCTAGTTTATCCAGATCCACTCACTTCCCTTATGGTGTTATTAAAAGATTCTATTTCTCTATCATTTGATCACCATTTAACATGAGTAAACTTAACTCCCTTGCCATTTATTCACCAATTCTCTTTTCTCTACCCATAGTTCCTCCATGTAAAGGTTCCAACTTAGTGTTGATGGAACGTCCCTTTTGAGAGTGTGAAAACATCATTATAATATTTAAGGTTAAGCTTAACAAAATAATATTATTCGCATACTCATTGCACTGGTGTGTATATTTGTTATTTTTTTAATTATTGTAAATAAATAATTGATATTGTAGTAACTATAAACTGGCGTGTATATTTGTTAATTTTTATTATTATTGTAAATAAATAATTGATATTGTAGTAATTATAGGTTTTAAGGTTGTAATATTTTTTACCTTGTATTTATCCACATTTTAATTTTAAACAGTTTGCCAAATAATATGGTTGAGTTTTTTAGATAACATATAGGAAAGAAACATCTCTAAAAGAAAAGGAAAGTGAATGTAGCATGTCCTAAAGTAAACTGTAAACCAATTTTTTAGATTATTATGAAAAACATTATCAAAATTTTAGAGTAACATGATCTAATTTAAAAATTTCACTTAATTGAACAAGTTAGCATATGTTTTTTTTCACTATAGTAAGATCACCAAAATTGACTTGAGTCTTTTTTATGCTTCAATTTTTCTATTTTCATTTGACATGGTCTTTCTAAGATTTATTACATTGAATGTGAGTGACATTAAATACAACTCCAAAATTTGCAAATTATTTTTAATTAATTCATTTCAAGATTTTATATACTAGAAGTTGATTGTTTTAAAATGATGTAGGTTTGGTGCTTTGTGGTATTAGGAATGGTTTAAGATGTTTGGATTCTATATTCCATAAGAGTTGAGGATGTAAAATTAGGTTTGATTGAAGGAGAAATATCTCACAATTAAATAAGTGTATTTAAAGTTTTAGTTGGAGGGAAATTTTAATGTCAATTTAAACTCATATTAAGCATTGTCATTGAATGTATACAAGTAGCATGAATGTGTTAAAAACTTGTGTTTGCTATTTGATTTTTGTGCACTCTAGCCTAATGATCACATCTCACCTCGTTTTTTCCCTCCTTGATTGAGTTGTATCGACAACCCACAAAAATGTTCCAATACATAATAATCTCCCTACTAAGGGATGAGGCAGTGCCATTGGGGGTTGATTTGAGTTTGGAGGAGTTGAGTTGTTTGGAAATGTCTTCTTTGGCCAAGGTTGTCATTCTTTTGACCTGCAGAGTTCTTAAATCCTTTTGCTTTCTTTGGATCCCACCATCCGCGACTAGTTTTCTTCGGCTCCGTGGTGCAAAAATCCCATTTTGAAGAAGGACATGCATTCTAAAGGTGCCAGGAATGTTGACAAGTCCTACATTTGAAAGCAATATTTTCGTAATCTAATGTTGAAAATACTCCTTACCCCCACTTGAGGAGGATCTTATCTTGTAATCCTGTGTTGAGGTCCACTTCAACATATATGTGGATGAATGCAATGATACACAAGAGACATAACACAATTATATACAATAATCACTGATTTTTTTGGGGCGTTGTTAGGTTTTGGAGTTTTTGGCTGAAATATAGTGATTTTTTTTGGGTCAAATATTGATTTTGTTGTTTAAAATGTATTTTTGATTGCATATATGGATTTAGCACCCTAGGGAAATTAGAGTGTGAAGAGTTCACAACTAAAACTTGTGATTACAACAAATCCTTGCTAGATTTTGGGCAATCAGACTAAAAAATATGTTGAAAATAAACTATGTTTTTTTTTAATAATCGACAAACAAGTAAAATTATGTGGAGTTTATGTGTTGGTTTATTTGGAGATTAATTTTTATGAGATTTTAAATTTAAATTTTATGAGAAGGATTCTGGTGGAAGCCACATGTGGGGAAATAAACTCTTCTATAGGACATTCATTCACACAATTTTGATGACAATATCTCATTGGTGAGCAGATTATTATTCCAATGAAAATTAAAACTATCCATCTCCATGTGGGACAACAAAGTAGTTGGTACAATGGGATGTAATTCCCTCCACCCATTTTCAAATCACATGGGTGGACATATTTGATTGGTTGTGATAAGGCTTTGGAGTAGACTCTCCCCACTATCATGGAGCTTACTGAATGTTGGAGTGTTATAGTAGACTCCTCCCACCCTCATGGAGCTTATGGACTATTGGATCTACTCTTAATGTTATAGTGACAACGTCTAGCAGTTATGTTGCAGTTATGTTTGGGCCTTGCCCAGATCATGAAAATTTAGTTAAATCATATTAAAAAATATATGGTCGACACATTTCGAACCACCCAATGTGATTCATCCTTAGGACTAAATATATTAAAAAAATAACAATTATTATGAAACTTAAAATAAAATAAAATTTAATAACTAATAAACTTTTATTTTTTCTCAATTGGAAATTTTAAAATAAATTTATTATGTTATGATAACCATTGATTCAAGAATACAAGCTTAATTAAAATGAGGGAATAAAAAGTCCAATACAAATGATCTAATACCAATGTGTTGAGTACTCGAAAATCGTTGCATCAACACGGAGCACCCGGTCCGGACCTTAAGACAACTCCTTTTCCATTTAGGTAGTGGCTCCGACTAGATATAATGGAACCGGTTTCCCAATGAAAGGTGATTGAATGAATGTATAATGATTAGAGTGGAGTGAAATAGATGGATTTGTAGCAATGAATCAAATGGAAAACATATGCATTAATCTACTTTATAACTTGAGATTGTTTAACATTTATCTAGATGTGATCTATAATGATTTTCCTTAGTAAATGACAATATAGATTGCTCAAACACCAATGGAAATGAAAATATTTCAAGATGATTATTTTGATTAAATAGTTAATCAAAATAATGTGTATAACTCATATCGCATTTAGAAATCAAAGAAAATTGCTTATTTTGATTAAATTGTTAATCAAAATAATGTGTATAAATTATATCACATTTAAAATATCAAAGCAAATTGCTTAACATGTATTTAAAAATATCAATGGCAGCATGATCAGAAATGAATACATGTAACATTGTTATTTAAATACCACGTAATAAGCAATCTGAAAAGATAAATTCACTATTTATTTATGAACAAACATAGGTACAGAGATAGAAATACGAGATGCATGTTGCTCAGCTCATAAAAGAAATAACAGTAGTTTAGTCATTCACAAAAAGATTATTTCGGGAGTACAGAAATGCAACTTCTCAAAATTCTTTATGAAAATTCATAAAACAATGTTACAGTTCTATCGAGAAAAGTATGAAAGTACAATAGTGCGAGCTTTTGTAAGCCTTTCTTCATAAAAGTTAGGATCTTTATTTCATACAACAAGCAAGCTTATATAACAGAAAAACAATTGAATATATTGTGCAGAGCGTTGAGGGCATTTAAACAGATCCCTTCAATAACGCTTAAAGGAAAACAATTTTTTGGTAGGAATTTTTGGATGTGATTTGTTGTCTTCATCGACTTTGTTTATTCCATCAGATTATCTGGATATTTGTATGTCTGTTTGAAAACTGTCACATATCATCACACCTGTCCTCTTCTGTCATGAACCTGAACATAAAAAACATGAATAGATAAACTAAAAAATAAATGAGATTGATAAGCGAGTTTCATTTGAAAGAAATCACATTTTGTAGGAAATCAAGATAAAAATGTAGAGCGTAATAAATCCTGAACACAGGCATCATGGAGAAGAATGCAGAATGAGGTTTGTGATAAAATAGGCGGACTTTATGGTCATATCACAAATCGCAAAACAAATGTTGATGAAAAGGGGAGGCTTAACGGTTTTTTCAAAGGGGGTTCGAAGTGGTAAGTAGTTTGTGAAGAGGGGAGTTCGAAAGAACAAAGGAGTGACACGTAAATATAGGGCTGGACGAAAAAACCACTTTTCGAACCCCCCCCCCCCCCCTTGAGAAACTTAAAATTGAGTGCAGGGGGTGCGAAATCTTCTATGTCGTTGATCCGAGCAGAGTAGATTTGATCCGTTTATGTTTACGAGACAAGTCAGGCTTTTCGTATTATCGCAATCGGCGTTTGGAGCAGAGGCAAAGGAACAAGAAGGACTATGAAATTTGCGAAGGACTCGGACATGAAATGCTATAAATAACTTTTAAGTTATGTGTCGAGTCCGATCTTTACATCACAATTCAAATCGCAGTTGCAAATTGACAAAGTTGAAGGATTGTTATAAACTGAGTCTCTTTAAAACTTACGATTGTGAAGTCCCGAGGTGACGTGGTAGTGTCATCACGAATGATGTCATGATGACATGATGATGTGACATGGCAGATGACATGGAGTACAAAGTCACAGATGACATGGATCATATCGTAGTTGTAATCGGTGGTGTGGAGTGGGGTTTGATCTTAAGGCTCTGGATCTTGCGATATCCCAGACGCGGAATTTTTATTCAACGGATTTAAATCTATGGTCGGGTTCGGTTTGAATATTGCATATTGCGAACGATAAAGGTAGTGTTGAAAATGGCAACAAGAAATTGCTAAAAATAGAAGTGCTAAAAATAGCACTGCTAAAAATAGCAGTTTGGGTATCAGTGCTGGATTGGACAACAGAGAATAAAAAATGGAAGTGCTAAAAATAAAAGTTCTATTTTTAGCAGTTCAGGATGGATTCCTATTTTTAGTCAGTCCCCAGACTTAAATAGGAAGTAAAATTCAAATTTGATATTAACAACAGTTTGTAAATTAATTAATTAATTCAGTTTGAGTTAATTAGTTAAGGAATTATGAACTTGAAGTCTATGTGAGGACATGCAATAGTTTCTCCTTTGATTGAGGAATTTATCCCTTGATTAAAGGAGATAAGGATGAGTTCTATATTGAGTATGATCAGTTGACTTAGTTTAACTTAGTCAAGTCCAGTTAGATTAATTTAACAGTTTGTTAAATTAATGAGAGTTCAGTTAGTTAATGCTTGCATGCATGTAACTACTGTATTTCAGATAACTGAGTATTTACTCATGGATAACTCATGCATGTCAGTTCAGACAGAGACCCAATTGAGATCAGATGGAGGGACAATGTACTATCAGTTGATAGGATATTCCTTATGAATATTCCTTGCATGCAGAAGGAATATTATTCCTTATGGATTGCATAGTTGGACCTGAGGTTACAACAGGTATGATGTGGCCAATTCACACATGTTATGACATTGGACCCCAATCAAAACTGTGCAAGGAAATAGGAGCTTGGAGGACTTGTGTAGCCTATATATTCAGGACTAGGTAGTCCATGAGCTTGATCAATCAGAGTACAGAGACAGCAGGATAGCTTTTGAGCTGATTCTTTCTATATGTTGTTGAGGATTTCCACTTGATTGATAATACAAAGATGGGGTTTTAGGCTAGTGCTTTCCCCAAGTTATATCTTCTGTGTTATGGTTGATTACTTTTCATTCTCAGTTATATCTGTTCATGCTTAATGTTGCTCATGTTCAATTAAGCTTCCACAAAGTTTATGATAGATGTAGATTTAGTATTATGCTTTAGTACATTGCATATATCAGTTTGATCTGCAGGTGAAATTTCTACAGGTAGAGTGCTTAGCCTTTGGAATTTGCGATAGCCTGCGAATGCGAGATTTTATGGACTGGTATTGAATTTCTCGTTGGGTCTGAGCTATCGCTATCGCATAAGAGATAGGCCACGGGACTTAGGAAATGGTTTATGCGATCTCTACTGCTGCGATATTTTATAAAGTTCACGACCCTGTCAGGTTTGGTCTTATCAAATCACAATCGGTGTTAGCGGAGGGTCTTTGCCTTATGGAACTTTTTATTATGTTGATGTGCGATGCGGGATATGATGGAGTTATAAAGTTTTTAACCTTCGGGAATTTGAAAACTCCGATTTATTTTAATTTTTAATTAAATAACCCATTTTAATACTTAAGGTTTTTAAAGCCTAAGTATAGTTTTACTCTCAGGAGCTATTAAAATTTTTATTTTTTATTTTTTATTTTTTATGGAAATGATTTCGATAATCAAGGTTTAATACTTGGGTTTTAGTTAAAAAACCTAAGTATTAAACTTTGATTATAGGATTTTATTAACAATTTGTTTTTTGTATTGATTTTTTTTTTTTTTTTTTTTAAAGAAATAAAATCAAAGGTTTTTTTTTTTTTTTTTTTTTTTAAATTGAAGTGTCCCTATTTTAATATAATAAATTTTATAGGAAATTTATAATATATTAAAATGGAGAGTTGTTGAACAGTACACCAATTGGTGATTCACTGGAAGAACCAATTATCTCTGATAAATGACGAATTTCTTCAAAGATTCGGTAAAAATAATTTAGGAAGTGGAAACTACTTTTCGAAACATTTAGATAAATAAAATTACTCTGACTATAAAACTCATTAAATTGCAATTTCTTTTTAAAAAACCTTTCGTGAATGAAAAATACCTATTTACTTGTATCAATCATTAATCAGTTTATAAAAATAAAGTAGGGGGCCTTTTACGACTTAGTTTGTAGTGTACTCGTTTGTCACAAGTAGAGCCACCGCTGCCAACAAGCGTTCATACCCTTGACAAGATTACCTTTTAACCAAAAACAATCAAATGTCCCATCCATTTAATAGTGCAATAATTAAAGGTAAGTTTATTTCTCTTTTCTTTTCTATTTTGTTTTAACTGATGCTAAAAAGCCATTGTCCTGGTTTGTTGACCAGATAACGACAATGCCATTCGCTGGTAATAATATTGAACAAGCTGGCTCGTGATGAGAAGCCTTATCTTATAATTGAAAAATCATAAGCCATTAGCCTAATTTGGTATTCAATATGGTAAAGTCAGTTTAATTAGTTCCCTATGATCATGGTAAGTAAGCTCGTGATGAGACCTATTATCTTTTTAGATTTATTATATTTTAGAATTACATTCTAAAAATTCTCTTGTTAATGGATGGGGAGAATCATTGACTCCTTAAGAGTTTTGGATGACAAATCCAAGTTGAAAGTGCTTTAGTCGTAAGACAACCTTTACTTTTTAAGGATAACCTTTTTTTACTGAAACTAGAGTAAAAAGATATAATTTTTAAGGTTTTTAAAAGATTCACAACTTAATGGAAAATTTCAGAGATATAATTTTTATCTAGTTTTTAATTTTGGTAACCACTTTAAAAATTCCTATCTTCAAAATGAAAACTAAATTCGAGAGATGTTTGAAAAGTCAATAGAGTATTATTTAACATTTTTATTAACAAACTGTGTAAATGAAAAATACATTGCAGCAGGATGTACAATGGAAGTGATTTTTTACAGATCTTATATATATATAGATATATTTTACTTCTTTTTTTTGTTATTTTTTTTCTTTTTTTTAAGAAAATAGTTTCTCTAAGATGACCCCATTTACAGGAATATAATCTCTCTTTCCTGATAAATTTTGAAGTATAAATGTAGATGGGCTTATCTGTTCAACAATATGAAATGGACAAAGCCCTAACTTCTGAAATTTGGTATGCTCCCCCTTTTCTTCGTGTGCTTTGTCCCACTTGAGAACTAGATCTCCAACTTGGAAGGATCTTTGTGTGACTAAAATTGCATCAAAAGAAGCTTTCACCATCTATTGATGTTTGGTGTGTGTGAGTTTGGCCTTTTCCCTTTCTTCTTCTAGTTTTAGAATTTGTGAATTTCTTAATTGCAAGGAAGAATAAGGTATTTTTTCAATAAATTGAACTAAGGCTAATGAAGGAAAAGCTAAATGTGATGAAATGATGGTTTCCTTCCCATATACTAAGTTGAATGGAGAAGCGCTTATAGAGGCCTTCTGAGTTATCCTATCAACCCATAGAGCAAATATTAAAGCTTTGTGTCAGTTTCTTTGATTTTGATCAACAATTCTTTTGATTATTCTAAGAAGATTTTTACTAGTGGATTCTGCCAAACCATTTCCCTGGGGATAGTAATTAGCAGAATATTTGAGTTTAAAACCTTCCTAATTTCAAATTCAATCATACTGGAACCCGAAAAATTAGATACATTATCAAATATAAGTGTAGAAGGCAAACCACATCTTGCAATGATAAATTGATCAATAAATTCAATAACAGATTTAGAATTGACTACCTTTAGTGGAATTGCTTCCACCCACTTAGTGAAGTAATATGTAGCAGTCAGAATATATCTATGATATTTAAAAGACCGAGGAATGATCTCACCTATGGTATCTAGTCCCCATTGTTCAAAAGGCTATTCGATGTTGACTGGCTGCAAAGGCAAGGCTGGTTTTTGTTGTCTTCTAGAAGCAGTTTCGCATGTTTTGCATTTCCTTACATACGCGTGAGTATCTTTGAAAAGAGTGGCCAACATTATCCATCATGTAAGATTTTTGTGTAGTAATATCTCTTCCAAAGTGTCTGCCTATTGGTCCATCGTGAAGTTCCTGCAAAACTGTTTGTGCTTCATACTTTTCAAGGCATCTTAAGAATATGGAATCATAGTTTCTCCAACATAACACGTTATCAAAAATATCATAATGGATCATTTTTAATCGTAAATCTCTTTTTCTTTTATGATTGAGTTCGGGAGGAGCATATCCATTTTTCAAATAAAAAAATAAATCAGTGTATTGGGGCTCCACATCAATTACACTTACCTCATAAATGTGTTCATTGTTACAGATGTCCCCTTTGACTGGTATGTTGGATTCTCCTGTAAGCAACTTGAAAAAACCTTGCCCTTTAACAATTTTGGCTGGTTTAATTTCAATATCATATTCCTATGGAGATGTTACCCAATTTTCTCTCTTTTCTCCTAATTCTTTCTGCATTAGTAATTGTCTCACTGTTGGGAATGAGACTATTACTTTCGTGTGTGTTTTTAAAACAAAAAGTCTAAAATGCTTTACATATTTATATACAACAAATGCTTAGTTTTCTACTTCTGAATAATTCAATTCAGCACCCTGAAATTTGAACTGAAAAAAGAGATGGGTGCTTCAATTTTTTGATTATCGTTTGTGTCAAAACAACGACATAAGACGTTTAAGGAGAAAAGGTATATAAGATGAAATGATCAGATAAATTCAGAGTATTTAAAGAAGGAGCATTGATAATTGCCTGTTTGATTAAATCAAATGTTTTCTTTTCATGATGACCCCATTTAAAAACTGCATCCTTTCTTAATCGTTTGTTGTAATGACAAAATAATTTATGAGAAATCAGGGACAAACCTTTTGATCTCTCCAAAAAATGATTGCATGCTTTTTTTGTTATATGGTGGAGAAATTTCTAAAATTTCTTTTATTCTATCAGGGTCAATGTAAATTCCATTTTTTAACACAATGAATCCTAAAAGTTTCCCTTAACTAAGAGTGAAAAAAAGAAAAAAAGAAAAAAAAAAACTCTTTTTTTTTTTGGATTTAATGAAATCCCATATTTTCTACAACGTTCAAAAGTTTGTCTTAAGTCTCGCCAATGATTATTTATTTTCTTTGAATAAATAGTAATTTCATCCAGATAAACAACAACTGTTTTCTTTAACAGACCTTTGAAATCTATATCCATGGCCTGTTAGAAAGTGGCCCTTGTGTTTATTAAATCAAATGGCATCTTTTGGTAGGCATAAGTTCCCCATTTAATTCCGAAAGTAGTCTTTATCCTATCATCTGGGTGGACCATGATTTGATTATATCCTGAGAAACCATCAAGGAAAGACATATGTTCGCAACTAGCAACTGATCGTAAAATCTATTCTATAGTGGGTAGCAAGAAATTATCTTTTTGACTGGCCTTATTAAGATTCCTATAATCTATACAAATGCAGATATCACCATTTTCTTCCTAACAGGTACCAAGTTGGAAACCCATCTTGAATGCTTAACAGGAAAAATGATTTTAGGCTTAAAGAGTTTATTCAATTCTAGTTTGATTTGATTTTCTAAGTTTGGATGAATTTTCCTTAATTTTCGTTTGATAGGTTTATCATTAAATGGCATCAGAATTGTGTGTTTAATGATGGAGGTGTCAAATGTTTTGAGATCTTCGTAACTCCAAGTAAATATCCTTATATTTTTTAACAAATGAATGAAGGATAATCGTTCTTTAGACGAGAGACCAAGTCATAAATTGATGTTTCGAGGATTAAGATCTATCTCAAGGTTTATTAATTCAAATCTCAAAGTTGAACTCTGTAGTTTTGAATTTGTAACTCTTTTAAATTTGTCTTTTAAATCATAGAGATCCTAAAGTTTTACTACAGATTTGGGTATGGGATTATCATTGATTTTTTTTTTTTAATTTATCATTGTGTTCATCCTCATCAATTATTTGGTCATCGTACGATTTTTCAGAAGTTAAGAAGCTTAAAATGTCTTCATCATTATTAAAACCCGCCAATTGGTGATATTATCAGGAATGGATGGTCTAAATATTAACTCAACAAAAAATCTATCGGGACTGTAATTTTCGGATGGGATCAGTTTTGATGCAACATTAGCAAGAAGGTCAACGTTGACATTTTGAATCATAGGAATAGCAGAAATGTTAAACGCTAAAAAAATTGAAGTGAGAGACTGAACCAAATACTGATAATGCTTCAAGTGCGTAGAGATACAATGCATCATGTTTCTTACTTGTTTAATTAAAATTTATAAATCTCCAAAAACTTGAAGGTATTTAACGTCAAGGCTAATTGCTTTGTACATACCTTGGACCAATGCCTCATATTTTACAATATTATTTGTGCATTCGAATTCCAATTTGCAAGTCAACATTGTCTTCACACCTTCATGATTAATCAATATGCAACATGCTCCTGCACCATCACTTGATTTTGACCCATCAAAATACAATGTCCAAAATAAAGAATTAACTAATTGTTTTTCTAGCATATTTACACATCTGGAAAATTTTGTCTGTGAAAAATTTTCAATTTGAGAAGTTACAGAATTACTCAGAAATGGCAACGTTTGTGCTTTAAAATTCTCAAAAAATGATTCAATAGAGTAGTTTCCAAGAATGTTGTTACTAAATGCTACTGCCTCATTTTCACCTTCAAAATCTATTACCAAATGTTTCATGTGTTTTTCTCAGTTGATTCTAATTTGATTCGACTTTCCATTAAATGGGAGCCATAAGTGAGACCAATCAATGGAAAAATAACTGTGTAGTTTTTCTGACCAATCTCTACTAAGAATTAAACCGTAGAAATCTGGGATATCAACAACTAGTATATCAATTATTTGACAAACTTCAGGATTCGAAGATAATCTAATAAGAACTGAATTCATTTCTCCTATGACTTTGACTTTTGTCCTATCAAGTTGCACAATGTGAACTACAGTTTTTTGGGGTGACATGTTTAATTTCAGACAAACTGAATACGACATGATATTCGAAGAAGCCCCTGAATCTACCAAGAAATTATGTACATTTTTATTAAATATTTCAAAAGTCAAAAGAAAAGGAGGAGTATGTGAATTAGACTTGTCACCTATCAGAATAGCATCAGATGAATCAGATAATGAATGACTAGGAGGTTTACCCATTTCGTTAGAAGATTTAGATACCACAATAACAAGAAGAGGAGAACCAGGTACTGCGTTCAATTCTTTCAGTAAAAATTTCTATTGTTGTTTGAGTTTAGTGACTTCATGAAGGGAAATGTTTGCTTTTATTTTTTTCATATCCTCAACTATATCGTACTCAATGGTATCTAAAACTACCAAAGTTCTGGGTGAAGATGGAGAATTGGATGAAGACGAAATTACTTGGGGGGGAGTGGAAGTGGATTTTTTAACAACAACTTTATCTTTAGCAGTGGAAGTTGAAGGTTTCTATTTTTGAATTGGTTGTATAGGATCAACTAGACCTTTATTTCTTGTGCCTATAGGGAATGCTTCATATTCATTTTCACTATCAGAAATAGGAAGAATAAAATCCCACATTCCATTTAACTCAGTTATTTGTCTTGGGATTCATCATCAGAAAATGTTGCTTCCTCCTCATCTTCATCATCAGTTTCTGCATTAGAGATCATTTTTGGAGGTTGTGGATTAGGTGGTTGATTTCCTCTGTATGTTCTAAAAGGTTTTTTGGAAGAAGATTCATCTACTGATACGAATAGAAAATGACATCTACCCATGGTATTCATCCACCTATGGTATTGTAAGTGGCATCCACCCATGGTACTCATTCACCCATGGTATTGTATGTGACATCAACCCATGGTATTCATTCTCCCATGGTATTTATCCACCCATAGAATTTACCCATGGTATTGTAACAAAAAATGACTATAAGTAACAAGTCACATTTTGTAAAAGGACAAATTGTCCACCATAATGTAGCTTTTATAATTATTTTCTGTTTTAATAAAAATATTCCCTTTGTGGTTTTGTTTATTGGGTGGTCTCCTCTTTTTCTTCTGGCAATTCAATTTTTCAGATCTTGAGGCCTTTCCCCCAAGATCAATTTCAATTTTTTAGATTTTGAGGGCCTCCCCCAAGATCTGGATCAGTGGTATTAGATTTAGGTTACAACTCCATGAGAATGAGGGTTTGATGAATATTTCAGTTTCAATTTTTTGCATAAATCTTGAATAATATTCATGCATGTGCTATGATCTCCACAAAGAACTTTCTTGGGAAAAGCGAGAATAATTTATCTTTTTCATTTTTTGTAGGAAATTTTTTTGGGCGATGAGTTTGCAGATCAAATCTAAAAATTTTGGGAAAAAATTTACAAAAATAAAGAGAATATATGGATTCCTTGGTAAAAATTACCAAAATTAAAAAAAAAAATCGGCCGAATTGGAGTTTGTATGTGGGAGATATCACTAATTTAAAATCAACTATTTTTATTTATTTATTTATTTTTATTTTTTTCAAAACTTTTGTGATGACATAACAATTGCAGCACAAATCTGAGATTCCAGAGTGTCCAAATAAGGATTTCCAACACATGGGAAGATGTAGAATGGTCATTTTGTTTCAAAAAATAGGTTATAATAAATATTCTAAGTTATATTGACCAAGTTATGTCCATTTTAAATCTAAAGCAACATTCAGAGTGGGTTCCCTTTGGAGACATGCCCTCCCACCCCGCTTTAGTAGGCACCTGCTTCAGATTCATCAATTTCAGCATATCAGCATCCAACTTGGGTTCTTTGAAGACGTTCTCTCCCACCCCATGCTATGTAGGCACCTACTACTTCATCAACAAGCAACATCATGGTTATGGGTCAACCGCACAAAATCCTTGTCATCGAAGTCATTTGCTAGGCTGCACAATGTTAGTATCACAATTGGTCACAAGTATTACAGGGTATCTCTATCCTCGGATCTTCGTTTATCATGGTTCTGGGTCATCCACAAATCTACACTTGATCCAGGTGGATATTGGTGGCCACCTGCCTATTCCACTTGGAACCCCACCATTGTTTCTTTTAGTTTCCTTATTTGTGGCACAATTTACTATTTTTGGTAGTTTTCGGGCCCTGAACTTCCGGAGCCGTTTTGAGACCCTACATGACATTTTTTGGGAAAACTGGGACCAACATGGGTCATCCAATTTTGGTCATTCAAAATTTGTATTCCTCGGATATATCTTTCTAACGAGGTATTGTGCGCGTTAAACAGAGATCGTATGCCAAAGTTACGACCCCGGGAAGTTGATGTACCATTTTACCCAAACGGGGCCCATAGTTTGGCACTTCATCTCCTAGGGTTAGGTTTTTGGATTTTTAGGGTTTTCCATTGTTTCTCAATAACAAATAGGCCTTTGAGCCTCATTGTAACACAATTCAGAGGCATGTAGCCGCCACATCTCTTCTCACAGATAAGCTACCATCACCTGAGCTAGTCTTATTTCCATTTTGTTTGAAAGCATATTTTAGTATTGATATTAATGAAATGAAGTGTTATTTCTACTACATCTTGGAATTTATGTTATATCTGTAATTTGTTGTGTTCCTGTTTAAATCCGGATCAGTGGTATTAGAGCGATTTGCTCTTTCTCTGTTTTTCTTTGCATGTCCCCAACGAGGTTGAGATATAAGGAGTTAGGGCTCGATTTGGTTAAACCTTTGCAATATTAGCCTCGCAAACCCCGAAGACTGCCCAAGAGGGAAGAAAAGAAAGACGAGGGCACAGGAGATCCTATCAAAATATTGCTCGAGGAGGCCCTCAAGAAACAAAGGAATGCGACAATGGATAACTTTGCCCAGATCCTTCAACGGTTGCCCATCAACGGTGCATCCACATCCAGCAGCCACTCTAGAGGCTCCACTCCTTTTAAGGTACAAGTAAACTTTGAAATTCCCATATTTGAGGGCCAAATAGATGCAGACGCCATAGATAAATGGTTAAATTTGCTAGAAGGATATTTTTTTGTTCATGATTTTTCCAGTCGAGAAAATATTACTTTTTCTCTTCTCAAAGCCGCCCCCCACGTCAAGGACTGGTGGGAAACCTACTATGAGCAGAAGGATGAAATTACAACCTCACTGTTTTCAGCCGCACCCACTTGGAACTTGTTTCGGGATGCCCTCAAGGAGTAGTACTACCCTATCGGGAGCTATGAGGATAAATACGTAAAGTGGACAATGCTGCAGCAGGGAAGGGACCAAGATGTGCCGAGTTTATCAATGTTTTTCATATCCTTTGCACGAAGTTGGGTATCAAGGATCCTGAGAAAAATTTGGTACTCAAGTACCACGAATGCCTACATAGGTACATCTAGGATGAGATGGAGTTCTTGGACATCTCCGCGCTTGGCACGACATACCGATACACTGTCAAGATTGAGCATAAGTTTAAGCAAAAGAAACAAGACTTTAGATCTGCAAATCTGAAGTAAGGGAAAGGTGCCCCCAAACTGCAGAACAAAGGAGAAAGCCAAGGTGGGGCGACCCAAGACATCCTGCCAAATCCGTAAGCAAAGAACAACACCACGAAGCTGAAGAAGGACACGGGAAAGTGGCGTGAGTTCCATAAGAGCTCCACTCACAACACAAGTGAGTTTTGGGCCAAGCAGTCACTTGCGGTCAAATTGAAGGCTTCAGAATCAGATGCATGTTCCGAATCTAAGTCAAACCCGACAAGGGGAATGACAAAGGGAAGTAGATTATTGATGTGTTTCCCAACACCACCGTTTCCACCACAAAGATCCAGAAGGAGGAACCCAAATATCCAGAGGAGGAGGAGCACCTCTTCCACTCTCAAATGTGGATAAAGGGTTCTCTGCTACAATTCATTGTCGACAACGGGAACCAAAAGAACCTCATTTCCGTAGAGGTCGTGAAGCGACTGGGCTTACTGACCGCAACACACCCACAATCGTACACCATCGGGTGGCTTCACCAAGGACGAGATCTTCACATGAGCTAGTAGTGCCGCTTTTCATACATCATCAAGCCCTTCACAGATGAGGTATTATGTGACGTTTCTCCCCTTGATGTTTGCGATGTATTATTAGGCCAACCATACTTGTGGAAGCGACATGTTGTGTATGAGTCAAGGCCTCGTGCTATTATTGTTACTTTGAGAAATAAGTTGTACAAGATACTGGAGGTAGCACCGCCTACCACCATCTCTTTGGTTACTGCAAAACAATGCAGTAAGCTCATTTCCAAAACTGGGAAATTTGTTTTCTTGATGATACGCCATCAGGGAAAGAAGAAGATGGTGGCCACGACCTCCAGACAGGGCCCCTCTGCATGACAACAACAGATGAACAAGATCATGGAGGAGTACAAGGACATATTCACCTCCCCCGCAATGGTGCCTCTACATTATCAAGTCAAGCACTCCATCGATCTGACCCCAGGTGTGTCGTTGCCCAATGGACCAATCTATCGGCGCTCCATTCTAGAGAATGACGAAATCAGGAGGTAGATTCAGGAACTGCTACAGAAAGGTCACATCCGACCGAGTTCATCGCCCTGTGGGAGCCCGATCGTGTTGGTATAGAAGAAGGATGGGAATTGGATACTCTGTATTGACTATCGAGTGCTGAACAAGATCATTGTTCGGAATAGTTACCCGATTCCACGAATTGATGACCTTCTGGACCAACTTAAGGGGGAGAAATATTTTAGTAAGATCGACTTGAAGTTCAGATATCACCAGGTACCAATCGAACCCTCCAATCTGTGGAAGACTGCCTTCAAAGCCAAGGAGGGCCTTTTCGAATGGTTGGTTATGCCTTTTGGGTTGATGAATGCTCCTACAACCTTCATGAGGCTAACAGATGACATCTTATGGCCATTCATCAATTCATTTGTAGTGGTATACTTGAATGACATCTTGATCTTCAGCCAAAGTTGGGAAGAGCACCTCCACCACATCCAACAGGTTCTCCAAACACTGCGACAACACAACTTGTGTGCCAATTTGGAGAAATGAACTTTTGGCAT
This sequence comes from Pinus tabuliformis, assembly GCA_031772625.1. Classification (NCBI taxonomy): domain Eukaryota; kingdom Viridiplantae; phylum Streptophyta; class Pinopsida; order Pinales; family Pinaceae; genus Pinus; species Pinus tabuliformis. The sequence continues at coordinate 1,212,115,588 of CM062804.1, read as the reverse complement.
GACCTAGGTTCAGTATCTAGGATACATTATTTATGAATGAGGGGTGCATGTGGATCTAGCCAAGATCCAAGTCATTCGGGATTGGCTAGCACCAATCACTCTGATGGAGCTCCGCAACTTTTTGGGTCTTGCCAATTTCTACTGCAGCTTCATGTTGGGATTCTCTCATATCAGTTGGCCCTTGAGTCAAGTCACCAAGGGAGGAGCAAAAGAAAATTTATTTTGGTCTAAATATCAACAAAAGACATTCACAAAGTTGAAACATGCTTTGCACCAATGCTCACATTACCAAACTTGCAACAACCATTTGAGATCGAGACAGATGCCTCTGACTATGCTACTGGGGCAATCCTTATGCAACAGGGGCATCCAATGGCATATTAGAGTGAGACACTTTCAGACACAATCCTAAAGTATCCCACTTATGACAAAGATATGTATTCCATTGTGTAGGCTTGCCGATAATGGAAGCATTACATTTTGGGGAAGGAAACGACCATCCTCATAGTCCACCGACCCCTGCAGTTCATACAAATGCAAGGGAAGTTGCAGAATGATCGCCATCATAAGTGGTCCACATACCTGCAACAGTTCCATTTGAATATCAAATATAATAAGGGAAACACCAATAATGTTATAGACTACCTCAGCCGACCACGGATCATTGCGTTAACCACTGCGCTCAACTCTTGTGGACATGAAACTTCTGAATGGCCACTTCTCTACAAAAGCGACCCAAAATTCCGCCACACATACCAAACTCTCTTGGAGGGTCAAAAAGTTCCAGATTTTCACCTCTAGGATGTCTTTTTATGCCACCTTGGACATCTTTGTGTTCCTTCAAGCGAGTGTGCCAATTAAGCACACTACAGTCGGGCTGCTGGGAATTTCGGGGTCGAGAAAACAGTGGTAGTATTACAGAAGTATTTCAGTTGGCCGAATCTTTGACATGATGTTATGAATTACATCATATCCTGCACTACTTGCGACATTTCCAAACCAACCATCAAGAAGCAAGGCCTATATACTTCGTTACCTACCCCTAGTTGACCTTGGGAATCCATCTCCATGGATTACATGTTGGGCCTTCCTGCTACTAAGCATGGAAATGACTGTGTTTTTGTGGTCATCAACAAATTGTCGAAGATGGCCATTATGGTGGTTTGTAAGAAGAATATCACAACAGAAGCCACTGCTAAAATCTTATTTTAACAAGTGTGGGTACACTTTGGGATCCCACAGTCTATCATCTCAGATTGGAACAACAAGTTCCTTAGTACATTTTGGTCCAGTCTCTAGTCGATGTTGGACACCAAGCTCACTAAGTCCACAACATTCCATCCCCAAACTGATGGCTAGACAGAGGTCGTTAAGAGAATTATCGTACACATTCTGCATATGTACAACTCAAAGCATCCACACACATGGGATGAGAGCCTTTCCTATGTCTAGCATAGCTATAACTAGGCTCTCCACAACTCGACTGGCCACAACCCGTTTCAAGTGGGCTTGGGATTCCAGTCACTATGTCCCATTGATGTGGCCATACCATTTGCAACTACTCAAGTAGATTCGGCTCATGTTTAGTCTGAATCCGATAAGACAAACAACTTAATTGAGAAAATCTAACATATCTGCCAACAAGTCCATGAAATTCTAGAGAAATCAAATGCCAAGTACAAGCAGCGAAATGATCAACATCGAGTGCCACACAAGTTTCAGGTGGGCGACAAAGCCTTGTTGCATTTGCAAAAGGAATGCCTTACCTTAGCCTATCGGAAACTAAGACCACTTTGATATGGTCCTTACACCATTACCAAGGCTATGGGAGATAATCCATTTGAGCTCAAATTTCCCCAATTTCTTGGCCTAAACCCAATGTTTAATGTGGACCACGTTCGACCGTACTTCCCACCATTGCTAGACACATCAGACATTGTAGAACAACTCACACCTACATAGTTAAATCCAAATTGCATGGAACAAGCCACAACTGATCAGATCATAGACACACAAATCAAGAACACATGAAATCAAAGGATCCAACTATATAGATTTGTCAAAGCAAACCAACTCCTTCGCTAGGGCAAGTGGCTCACCAGGGACCAAGTTCAACAAAAGTTTCCTCATCTCATGGAGGAACTCAACGCAATGTGGACCATTTCTTCCTAAGTGGGGAGGAATGATCCAAGTGGATATTGGTGGCCACCCACCTATTCCACTTGGACCCCCACCATTGTTTCTTTTAGTTTTTCAGTTTCCTTATTTGTAGCACAATTTACTATTTTTGGTAGTTTTTTCGAGTACTAAACTTTCGAAGTCGTTTTGAGACCCTAAATGATAATTTTTTTGGCAAAATTGGGACCAACATGGCTTGCCTACCAAAGCTGGTCATTTAGAAAGTTGTAGTCCTCGAATAGATCTTTCTAACAAGGTATTGTGCGCTTTAAATGGAGATCGTATGCCAAATTTATGATCCCGGGAAGTTGATGTACGAATTTACCCAAACTGAGCCCATAGTTTTCCGCTTCATCTCCTTAGGTTAGGTTTTGGATGTTTCAAGTTTTCCGTTGTTTCTCAATAATAAATAGGCCTTTAAGCCTCATTGCAACATAGTTCAGAGGCATGTAGCCGCCACATCTCTTCTCAGAGATAAGCTACCATCGCCCAAGCTAGTCTTATTTCCATTCTATTTGTAAGCATATTTTAATATTTGATATTAATGGAATGAAGTCTTATTTCTACTGCATCTTGGTATTTATGGTTATATATTTAATTTGTTGCGTTCTTGTTTAAATCCGGATCAAAACTTCATCGAAGTCCATTTGGTAGGCCACACACTGTTAGTATCACAGTTGGTCACAAGCATTATAGGGTATCTCTATCCTCAGATCATCTTTTGTCATGGTTATGGGTCATCCACAAACCCTCACTTCATCGAAGTCCATTTTCTAGGCTGCACACTATCAATATCACAGTTGGTCACAAGAATTACAAGGTATCTCTATCCTTGGATCTTCGTTCATCACGGTTATGAGCTAACCACAAAAAACACTTCTCTTTAGTGGCTCTTCATATTCAATAGAGGCTTCTCAGGAGGGAAATTCACACAATGGGGACCATTGCTTCTTAAGGAGGGAGGAATGATCCGAATGGAAAATGGCATCTACCCATGGTATTCATCTGCCCATGGAATTTACCCATGGTATTGTAAGTGGCAGCCACCCATGGTATTCATTCACCCATGGTATTTTCTCGTGGTATTGTATGTGACATCAACCTATGGTATTTACCCACCCATGGAATTTACCCGTGGTATTGTAACCAAAAAAGAATATAAATAACAGGTCACATTTTGTAAAGGGACAAATTGTCCACCACAATGTAGCTTTTACAATTATTATTTGTTTTAACAAAAAAAGTTCCATTGTGGTTTTGTTTATTGGGTGGTCTCCTCTTTTTCTTTTGGCATTTCAATTTTTTATATCTTGGGGGCCTCCTTTTAAGATCTGGATCATCTACTTGTCTTTTGATCTCTACCATCTCGTTAGACAAAGTTTTAAGGACTTGTTGCAAGCCTTCAAGATCAAAGGGATATTTAAGTGCTTTCTTTTTAGATTCATCCTTAAATGTAACTCTTTTTAATTTTCTGCCTTCCTAATCCTTTTTATTTTCTAGTGCATTTATCCCCTTCTCTACAAACACAACTTGTTTCATGTTTTCTACCAAGGTATTTTTATTAGCTATATCTACAAAAATTGCTACATTAGAAGGAATAGGTGAAATATACCATTCAATTTGTACATTGGCACCAGGTCTAGAAGTAGCTGGGATTTTATTTAACAATTTGTTAAATATGGAATTAAAATATTTTATATTTTCCCCTAAATTTGTTTTTAAATTGGAAATGTCATTGATAAGAGATGCGATTGAGCGATCATCACCAAATTTAGTAAAAAATTATTCTTCAAAAGTATCCCAACTAGTAATAGAATTGGTTGGTAATGAAAAGTACCAAGACCATTCTAATCCTATAAGAGTGTACGGGAATAATCTAACAACAACGTCTTCTTCAAATACCTCATTAAGATTGATGATTAACATATAATTATGAAGGTGCTCTTTAGCAAGTAATCCATCATCAGGATTGAATTTGGGAAGCCATCTTTCAGGATTTTTTGGTAGAGGATGAAGTGGTGATGGAATTTGAATAGATCCCGGATTGGGACATGGTCTAGCTTCCATTGTAACAGTTTGGGAGGTGGATGTGATGAAAGAAGAACTGGCAGCTGTGATAGTACTGCTTGAGGCAGCACTAGTCGTTTGTGTAGAGGAAATGGAAATAGATGAAGTAATCAATAGAGAAAAATGAAATGAAAAAGGAATAAATGGAGATGTTTGTGAATGAGAGAATGAGGTAACATGACTAGTAGATTTTTGGGAATCTAATGTAGTAGTTTTCGTTCGGTGGGATTGAAGTGGAGATTCAAATGGAAAGATGCCAAGTTTTGCACTTTGGAACCGAGTCAAAACACTAGTTCCATAAAAAATAGAAGTTATACTTCCTTCAAAAACTTCAGATGATTCAAGATTTTCTTCTGAAATGGAGTCCTCTTCTAATTTCTTTATCAAAGATGTAATTTCTGGTGATTATGGAGTATAATCTGCAGGGATTACTGCTAAGCCTCCCCTCTTCACAAAACATACATTGATGAAAAGGGGAGGCTTAAAGGTCTTTTCGAAGGAGGTTTGAAGTGGTAAGTAGTTTGTGAAGAGGGGAGTCTCAAAGAACAAAAGAGCGTCACATAGATATAGGGTTGGACGAAAAAACCACTTTTTGGAACCCCCCTTTGAGAAACTTAAAATTGAGCACTGGGGGGTCTAAAATCTTCTCTGTCGTTGATCTGGGCAGATTAGATCTGAACCATTTACTTTTACAAGTCAAGTCAGGATTTTCATACTATCGCAATCGACGTTTGGAGTGGAGGAAAAGGAATGGGCAAGGCTATGAAATTTGTGAAGGACCTAGATGAAAAATGTTATAGATAACTTTTAAGTTATGTGTCGGGTCCGATCTTTACATCGCAATTCAAATCACAGTCGCAAATCGGCTAAGGTGAAAGATTGTTATAAACTGTGTCCCTTTAAAACTTACGACTGCGAAGTCCCGAGGTGACGTGACAATGCCATTACGAATGATGTCATGATGATGTGATTATGTGACATGGCATATGACATGGAGTATGATGTTACAAATGACATGGATCATATCAAAATCGCAATCAGTGATGTGGAGTGGGGTTTGGTCTTAAGGCTTTAGATCTTGTGATGTATCGGATGTGTGATTTTTATTCAACAAATTTAAATATGTGGTCAGGTCCGGTTTGAATATCACATATCAAAATCGGTAAAGGGTAGAGTGCTTGGCCTTTGGAATTTGTGATAGCCTACAGATGCAGGATTTTATGGATTGACATTAACTTTTCCTGCCGGGTCTGAGCTATTGCTATCGCATAAGAGATGGTATGATGACATAATAGGTTTAGCAAACCAAGGGATTGAAGATATTTTCAATCAAGGAAGTTTTTGAAGGAATTTTGGATGACACAAATAAAAATGAGGTATGTATGCTTGTATTCGATATTGTAAATTCATGTCATATGGTTGCAAGTAACATGGATCAATGCTCTGTCTTGAGAGCATGATCAAAAGGAAGGATATTCTCCTTCAAAGGGATGCAGGAATGCATGGGTCACATATTCACTAGATGAAATCAACATAATATGTCCTCATATGTAATATGAGGTTGATGACAATACTTGGATGAACTCTGATTGGAAGTTCTTGAGAATGAAATGTGTAAAAGAAAGGAAGGAAGATATCGTGGAATATGCAACCATGGAAAACACAATCAACATCTAAAAACCAAGATATATAACTATGATATATCCAAGAAAGATATGTAGATTCTTATGAAGTAAGAAAGTGACCCTTGATAATATATGTATATATCTTTGGGAGATGCGTCAATGTGTATGTTGGATGTTGATGAAAACTAGAATATGTCATGATAAACCACCATCACAAAGGCAATTTTGATTTAATGTTCATTCATTTATTTTTGAACAAATATCTGGATGGGCTTATGCAGGGCTGCTGATGAAAGATCTATGTATATCTTCCACCATTGATGCCCATGCAGTAGGATGCAAGATACTTAAGGAAACATGGCATTAAGAAGGCAAAATGGCATGGAGTGTTATAGACATTTTTGGGCCCTACAACCCCAAGCATGAAATGTCCATAAACCAAGGGCTCCTAAGTCCCTAAAAGTGTTGTTCTAACCCCTAAAGGAACAAGGTCAACAGATTACAGCTTTTCCCAGAAGTTCTCCATGAGAAACTGCTCAGAATTGGTCAAAACAGGATCATTGCAGCTGCTCCATGGGCTAGGTGCATTGCATCTCACCCAAATACACTGTGAGGGTGTGTTGCATTTCAAAAGTCCCTTCTATGGGGTGCGATGGGCGAGAAATGACAAATGGCAGTGCCATTCCGCGAGGTGGAGAGGCAATGGAAGCTTCCAGAATCTTCCCCTGTGACACTTGCCTCACTGAATTCGACCAAGGATGAGTAAGAGGCCATCAGTCTCCAAGTGGAAGCAAGAACTATCAGAGAGAAGACACTAATCAAATCACAAGCTGACTCATCCCCCTTACAGATATCTATATATGGATCCCTCATCCCAGAGATCCAGAGGCTGGAATTTTGCATATTGTAAGGAATTGCTGTTGGTTTCTTGAGACAAACATCAGATTGTTGGGTGATCTAAGCTTTTTTTGAGGTGAAGAGGGGCTTCTTTGTTGGGAGGTTGATGCTGGGTCAGAACAACTGGTTGTAAATCCTCTCGGCTCTTTTCTTGTTTATCAATAAAATCTATTTGAGTTTTCCTCCATGCTTTTGTGTCATTGATGCTTGTTACATTTGTATGGTCAATTTACATCTGATCCTAGATTGTTTATGATTATAGACCCATGTCTTTGTATAATGCTATGCTTCTGTGATCTTACAGGTACTTTGTGAAGCTGGGCGTGCAAGGGAGCAGGTAGCTGAGGACTATCAAAGAAGAGAGGGATCAAATCAGGAGATTAGCGCAAGACAAAGGTTGGTCTTTCTGTTCCTCTCTATCTATAATTCATAAAGGAAAAACATAAGTAGCTTTTCTCTGTTTTTTTCTAAGGCAGCTGTCACACCTTAGTGGGATAGAGCAGTTCTATATAGACACTTTTCCCTGTAACAAAATGGCGACTCCACTGGGGAGCTAATTAGTTTGTTTGTTTATCATTCTTTGTTGTTTGTTTCATAAACTTACAAGTAGCATTCGAACTGCATTTGCCATAACAAATGCAAAGTAGACAACTGCTACTTCAATCCATCTACTGGATCTGTTTATGATTTAAACAACTGATTCACAAACTATCTGATTGCCCTTGTGATAGCTCTTAGATCCTCCTTAGATCTACCCCTGATTGTTGCATTACTGATTGCTTTTTTGCTCGGCCAAAACCCAAGAACTGAACTGCAAACTGTGACCCGGAACCCGAACAGAGTCTCGTTTCTGGCCCAACGCAGGTACTATTTAGAGATTCTGAATTTCAGCGCACTTCCCGAGTGGACAACCTGCGCTGCATTTCAGATTCTTTGTGTTACAGGTGCGCTGATCAGACTAGCTCTGTGAAGTTGTGGCTTCTGTGGTTCATTCTTTCCAGTTCTATTCCTGAATTTTGCTGCCTGTGATCAGTATATGTCTGTTTGAAACCCCTTTTCCTTGCTGTTATTCCGCCTCCTTTGTAAAAAAGAACTGTAGATGTTTTTGTGTGTTTTTTGGGTCATTTACAGTTCTCCTTTGCAAAAGTAGCGTAATCATACTGTCGTCCTTTGATTTGAAACTGTCGCAAGTGTCGATTTCAATCGTAGGAAAGAGATTGATTGTTGTTGATGGTCGATTATCCTGTTACTATTGCTTTTGGTCTGAATTTGTAATTTTCTAGTGTCAGGAACAAGTATTCATTTCAAAATCGTAAGGTGTTGTGATCGTCTCCATTTTTTGATTTCGAAAAGAAACTTGTTGATATCTGTCGCTTGAAAAGAAATTCAGATTTGTGCATCAACTTTATTTTTAGCATTCATATACTAAGAAAGTCGAAAACAAATACATGCATGTGCATTTGCATATAGACAGTCTGATTGGCTTGATTTAGGAAAGTGCATTTAGAGTGTGCTCTTTGCTCTTTGTGAAAAGATTCTGTCTTTCTTTTCCCTAGTAGCTAGGATTTTCATTGCATAAAGAAGATAAAAAGTTTGTTTATCATCTTAGATTGCATTTTAGGAATTACATCTACATCTCGTGGTGAACCCGAAAGGCAAACTTCATAAATAAGATCAACTTAAAATAAATTCAATGAATCTAACAACGGTTTGGAACTTAACGCGCAACATTTAGAAGTCTAGGCTAGAGACGTATCCCGGCGTCGTAAAGCCTGGTAACTGTTGTCCTCACTGATGGTTGGGTGATTCCTCCACTTTGAGACGATAAGTGCCAATACGGACTTGTGCTCCCACGTACCGTCGAGTATATTTTGGGAGACCCCAATAGGCTTAATCCTTTATCCATAGGAAGCCGTGTCTGCCGCCCTATCGATCGCAATGCACTGAACACAACATTCGGGAAGATTGACTGCCGTACCGTAAAAAGTATTCTGCAGTTTTGCGATTGGTTTGGTAATCCCTCTACTTAGATTTCCAGAGCAGTCCCTTTCATTCCTTTTCAGACTTCTTAACGGAAAAGGTCCATCTGAGCACTTGTCACTTCAGGCTCATTAAAAATTGAAGGAGACTAGAGTCATCTTTTGTTTTTTCTCGACTCTTAAAAATTGAAAAAACAAGTTGTGTCAAAGCGTCTAAAATTTATTTTAAACGGAATATACATTACCCTTTCCTACATTGATCTTGGGTTGAGAAAATGGAATCCACCAACCAAGGAATTCCCCTTGGAGGAAATCCTAGTCCCTTCTCCTCTTGGGGAGATGTTGGTGCACCCCATATGGCCACATTGTCGCTTCCAGGACTGACAATTGGTTTTCCTATATGGCTCTTCTCAACCTCTGTCGTTCAGAACACCGCAATTCCTGAACAATCAAATCAGTAACTAGACGAGTCCAGAGTTACCCACCAACCTTCTACTTCCTCTAATTCTTCCTCTCCTCCTTCCTCTTCGTTTGATGGGGCTGGTAAAGCCAAAAGTCAAGTACCTAAGGAGAAGAAGGAAAAGAAGAAGAAAGAGAAGAAGAAGAAGGAGCCAAAAGCGAATGGGAGCAAACGAATGTCATCTAGCGAAAATCCACACACTGCACCGACCAGGCCTAAATCACCATGTGTCATTTGCAAAGGGGACCACTATCACAGAGATTGTCCTTGCATCCCTCAGATCTTAAGGGACTAGTCTCCTCGTTTGCACAACCTAGTGTTGTCAACCTCTGATAGTCATGTTGAAAACACACCGTCAACTAGTGGAAGTGAAGCCCCAGGACAAAAAGGAAAATATAGATTTCCTTGTAAACTGTGCGAAGGCGATCATGTCGTCCACCGTTGTCCCTTCTTAGATGAAGCTAAAAGAGTTTTGGATGATCGTCCAATTTCACCGTTACGACTTCCTCCTGGATATAAAAAACTCTTGCCGAGTCCGTCACTAGTTGAAAATCCGGCTGGCCTGCTCAGGTGGTCGGCTGAAGCATCTATCATTGAAGATAAACCATCTAAATCCATACCAGACGAAAGTCAAAAGGTCGAGGTGGCAGTTGACCCGGTCTTGCCTTCAGAGGTTCCATCTTCAGATGATACAATCACTGAAGAGAACAAGGATGACACCATCCAAATTCTCCTCATAAGCACAGACTCCAACGAACATGGGGGAAATTTACCCGTTCCTTTACCGCAGGAAGGAAGTTCGTCAGAGTCGTACCTAGCCGTCTATTCGGTCCCACCTCCAAGCAACCTAGTTGTCTCCTTCGACTCGAATCAACTAGGCAGACCCTGTTTACCAGCTAGTATACCATTCCAAATCATTGTTCAAATATATAGAATGGTTATGGCTGGTACTATCATAGATGAGGGGGCTTCTGTGAGTATCCTTTCCTCAACTGCTTGGAAAGCGCTTGGTTCGCCATCACTTTTGCCTGAGATGAGAAATCTGACAGGTTTTGATAAAGGAACCAGTCGACCGTTAGGGATCCTTCGCAATGTGCCCATAACATTGAGAGGGAAAACCGTTCACATGAACGTGATGGTAGTTCAAGGACCCCTGGATTAAAATCTACTCCTTGGAAAAGACTATATTTATTGCATGGGAGCAATTGCCTCCTCACTCTTTAGAGTAATGTGTTTTCCGCACGAAGGAAGAGTGGTCAAGCTCGTAGACCAGCTTTCATTTCCCGGATCACGCATAGAAAATAGTCATATACCATCCCTAAATGGTCTTTTCACACAAGAAATGTCTCAATCTCCAGTCCGTCCACCCGATGAGCGCGAGTGATTCGGGAGGACATGACTGAATCCCAGGGGGCATGCACCTTGGTCTGCTTCGGCAGGAAAACTTCGGGTATAGGGTAGGTTTCCGCGAGAGTATATGACCTCCGTACTCCCATCCATGATTGGAAGAGGGAGTTGGACTGGAATAAGATCCTCTTGTTAAAGTTATGTGAGTTGGCGGGCATCGCCGCTCACCTATGTTTATATTGGTAGACATCGCCGAAGAGGTGTTTTGTTTACGTCGTAAATAGAACAATCTTTGGTAACCTGTAAGAGGTAGGCCTCTCTCGGTAAAACAAATGTTTTAACGGAATAAAGAAGGGGTAATCTTGAAACTCTGTTTTATACCTGGGGGCATGCAAACCTTTTGGAGTGCAAACAAAGAGTGATCATTTATCTATTTTTTGGATTGGTCATTTCCTAACTTGCATAAAGAAAGGCTGTGGGGCAAAAATCTAAAAGTTGTCGTTTTTATATGAGACATTCTTATCACACGACTGGATTAATCGAGCAGTTTTAGCACATAGTTCAAGCTCGTTAAAAAATAAACATAATCCATGAGCAAATGTTTCCTCCCGCGTTTAAGCTCGTTAAAAAATGAACTATTTCTTGGTAAATAACCATCGTGAATGTAGTACTTCAGCCATTAAAGCCTTGGTCGTGTTTTCACCGTCACCTCCACTTTTCTATTGGCCGATCATTCACCTCCATTTGATTGTTTACCCATTTTGAGGAACAGTTGTGAAGAGTGATTTCACTAGCCATCCTTGTGACACTGCCGTGATTGGAAAATTCCAAACCTTACCTGGAATCAGCTGCTACCCATTTTATCACTCATTCCTCAAAAGACGAGTCTCCTTTAAGCTCTTTTCAACTGACTCGTAAAATATGAAAATATTGCCGAGCCATTGGCCTCTCCAGATCGTTAAAGGGGCAGGAAGTGCTATCCCTCCTCTATATTTTAATCTTTTTGGACCTGAGGGATTATTACACAAAAAGATCGAGCGCTTGTTTTGTTCGGCTCGTTAAAAGTATCGAAAATTCATCCCTTCTGTATTGTTTTATACTTTTTCGGACTTAAGAGATTAGATGACGAAAAAGGAATTTTGGAGTTACCTTTACGTTCCTTTTCAGACTCTCTAAAATTGAAAAGGACCGAGTTATCTTTGTCGTTAAACTTGTTAAAAAGATTAATAGCGACAAACTTGTCTATAAACGAGAACGAGTTTCACTATCGCTAGGCTCGTTAAAACATAGCGATGGGTTTGCCCGAAGGGAAAATTATAGAACAAGCATATGTTATCCTCCTCAAGCTTGACAAAAATAAAGAGGTATTGGTCAGCAATGACTGGGGAAAATTGGGAAGAAAACTTGAAGAAACTTTGTTGGTAGCAAGTCGCTCTTGAACATGACACTTCCACTCCGTGTTCGAGTCGGGTTGGGTTGTTTCATTCACCGGTCACATCACCATGGTCACGCCATACTATCCACATTTGGGGTCAATGCTACCAATCCATCACATCAGTGTCGCCGATATGTTCAAGAGAAGTCATTCAGATAATTCACCTGTGTCTCACCCACTACCATACATTATACTCCATTCTTTCATGACCGCCACCCTGAACCTTATATCACCAGATCGTTTTCACCTCCATTAAAATCATTTGCTCCGTTCTGTGTCATTGATGTGGGATTCATTAAGGCCCTCCTGTGACGGATCACTTCTTGTCGACATCAGCTCATTATCCAAGAAGTTGATCTAGGAACATCCCATTCAGTACTTTGAAGCTTGCATGCCTCAATGGCAAGTTTCTCACTTTCGACGACAGGTTTACATCAATGGCCTTCGACCGAAAGATTTTACGTGGTGTTTGACGCCAAGTCCTTTATTCACACCACGTGAATTGTACTGCAATACCTTGAGGGTCATTATCATTATCGGTGATTCCTCTCGCGCTTGTTAATAGTTTACATCATTGACTGGTAATCAAGCGATGTCTTTCCATGTTCGACTTCAGAACATTTCTCACATGGATTGACTTGTACTTTGAGTGAAGATTGGACGAGATTGAAGACCCCGGATCTAGTTTCATCCATTCGGGCTGCGATATATATTCAGGGAAAATAAAGACATCAAATGTACATCATTGATGCACAGATAATCATCCTATCAAAAGGATGATGGCTCTATCAGAATCATCAGTCTACACTCAGACGATTGTCTGTCCTATGTACATGAAAATGAATTTATAAAGTTGAGCATGGGAATGCCCGCCTCAGCTAGATCATGAAAATAATATGAAGATAATGTATTGTATTGTATCTTATTACAGGTCTCCTCCCAGCATTGAAAGAACTTCGGATCCTCATAATAAAGCATTTCACCTGACATCAAAAGATTAATGGCCTCGTGCTTTAGGGGGCAACTGTTATAGACATTTTTGGGCCATACAACCCCAAGCATGAAATGTACATAAACCAAGGGCTCCTAAGTCCCTAAAAGTGTTGTTCTAACCCCTAAAGGAACAAGGTCAACAGATTACAACTTCTCCTAGAAGTTCTCCATGAGAAACTACTCAGAATTGGTCAAACAGGATCATTGCAGCTGCTCCACTGGCTAGGTGCGTTGCATCTCACCCAAATACACTGTGAGTGTGCGTTGCATTTCAAAAGTCCCTTCTGTGGGGTGTGATGGGCGAGAAATGACAAATGGCAGTGTCATTTCGTGAGGTGGAGAGGCAATGGAAGCTTCCAGAATCTTCCCCTGTGACACTTGCCTCACTGAATTCGACCAAGGATGAGTAAGAGGCCATCGGTCTCCAAGTGGAAGCAAGAACTATCAGAGAGAAGAAACTAATAAAATCACAAGCTGACTCATCCCCCTTACAGATATCTATATATGGATCCCTCATCCCAGAGATCCAGAGGCTGGAATTTTGCATATTGTAAGGAATTGATGTTGGTTTCTTGAGACAAACATCAGATTGTTGGGTGATCTAAGCTTTGTTTGAGGTGAAGAGGGGCTTCTTTGCTGGGAGGTTGATGCTGTGTCAGAACAACTGGTTGTAACTCCTCTCTGCTCTTTTCTTGTTTATCAATAAAAGCTATTTGAGTTTTCCTCCATGCTTTTGTGTCATTGATGCTTGTTACATTTGTATGGTCAATTTACATCTGATCCTAGATTGTTTATGATTATAGACCCATGTCTTTGTATAGTGCTATGCTTCTGTGATCTTACAGGTACTTTGTGAAGCTGGGCGTGCAAGGGAGCAGGTAGCTGAGGACTATCAAAGAAGAGAGGGATCAAATCAGGAGATTAGCGCAAGACAAAGGTTGGTCTTTCTATTCCTCTCTATCTATAATTCATAAAGGAAAAACAAAAGTAGCTTTTCTCTGTTTGTTTCTAAGGCAGCTGTCACACCTTAGTGGGATAGAGCAGTTCTATATAGACACTTTTCCCTGTAACATGGAGGAAGGCTGAATATGAACCTATGAATCACTTTCCAATGATGGCATGACTTACTCATGGATGAAAGTGATGGATGGCCTACGCCCTATGAAGAAGTCCCAAACATGAAGACTCCTAAATAATGAAAATAAATTCATGGCATTATGAGGAGGAGTTATTCAAGTAGCTAGTTCTCCCATCATCTCCATCCGAGGAGCTGATGCAGGTTCCTAACTAAAAGGGAGTCTGGAAACAAGTTTGATTCCTAGAAGAAACTTGGAAACAAAATTCCTAAGCCAAGAGGGATCTTAGGTACATTCCTTCCATAGGAATGAGTACATTCCTTTATTTGAATAGGCATGTCCTCCCTAATTAAGAGGGAGAGATAAACACATTATTCTTGTCTTCACTTGGGAAGACAAGATGGAGAATTGGCTAAACATTTGGCATTCAATTCTCTTTGAGGATGATTTAGGGCATCCAATATAAGAATATTCACAGAGGACCAATATTCTTTGAGGATTGAGAATCCAAGATAAGAATAGTCCTGGTGGAACACACCCTGAGATCTTGGGTGGTGTATGTTCCAAGAGAGACAATGATGAGGGTGTCTATACATCATTGGTCTCACTAACGTTGAGCTAAGATCACGTGGAGAGATAAAGTTGTTAGTCAATGCCTTGTTATGGGACAATGTTGGTTGATGTGATGCAATACATATGGGTTACCAATACAAATCTTCTTATTTGTTCAAATTGAGAATGACCAAGTACCATTATGAATACCTCCCTAGTTAAGAGGTAGTGTTAAAAAATGTAACTAGGTTCAATCTTCATAATGACATCTGTAATGGTGATTTCATGTAATTGATGTAAAGAAGAAAAATAAAATTACTTTTGTAATGTTTGTCTCATGGGTTTCATGAGCAATGGATTTTATTTTATTAATGGATCCCATTGTGAGCCCTTAGGATTGGTCATAAAGTCAAAGAGAGTCAATGTCATGTATGAAGGACCCTTCTTGGGCATGTTACATTTATATATGAGTCAATTAAAGTGTCAAATATCCCTCCAAGACCAAGCTCAAGCATCTACTTCAAGTTGAACTTAAATAAAATAATGAATTTACTCCAAAAGACATGTCATCTCACCCACTATTTAAGTCAACTTATTATGGAGGTTCCAACAACTATAAATAGGCAGCTCCACCTCATGTTAGAAGGAAGAATTTCGGTCTGAAACAAGAAGTGCGAAAAAGGTCAGGGAAGGTAGTCCTATAGCCAGCGAAGTAAAGCAAAGGAAGAGTGAAGTCTTTAGGAGTGTTCTTTGGACTATTTTAGGGCTATTTTTGGTAACACGTGCGAAGAAAGGAGGCAACATCTATTGCAAAAGAAATCGAGAAGAGTCGAGGTGAGTAAGATCACTTGTGAAGTCAATTCAACAAGCCGAGTTGGAGAAGAAATCTATTCAGTCAAAGAAAAGAAGGCTAAGGGATTGAATCACCATATATCTCTCTCATGTGTGTTGCAATTAGGTTTCCAAGGAGGTCAAAATGAGGTACATATCTAAAGCAGAAGGAAGCCGAAGTTGAAGGGTAGCCGAGAAGGAGGAAGGAACATAAGTTTGAGTATATTTAAATAAGGCAAGAAGGATCTCATCAAGGAAGTTTTGTGTCTTAGTCTTGGAGTGGAAAATAGGTTAATGGTCTTCGTCTTGGTATTCGTCAATTGAAGTCTCTATAAGAAGAATAATTTGTTCAAATTTTCCTCTCAAGTGGGAGAGGTTTTGGCCCTGGATGATAACCTATATTTTGTGTCTCTTGTCTCTTTATGGTTTATGCATTGATAACTATTTTATGAAGAATAACAATATAATAACACAAGTAAAAGAATATCCTAATCAAAGAAGTAAAAAAGAATTCACAAGCAATTATCAATAGAAGAGAAATCACTTAACCTTGATGCCCTAGATTTCTCAACATACTGACTTTTTTCCTAGTTTATTGTTTCATATTTTGGTTGATGTTAATGCAAAGTAACTATAAACTCTGCAGATATAACTAACATCAATAATTCAATCCCATTAACCCAGATTTGAGCCCCTGTCTTGCTTTGCAAATTCTTTATAGTCTCACCTCCTATATCAATGATCAACCCAACCTACCATAGATAAATATGATGATTAATGTAAGGCTTAATGATTATAATATCTAGCAAATAAAAAGGCATCACATTATGTATCAACTGACAGATGCTAAATATGATGAACTAACCTTATTGTTTGGAACTTTTGTTTACACTTTTCCTGCTCAAGGTTGCACACTATTCCAACCTCGTGTAACAAGCATAGGTAAGAAACCTACATCTACCTGGATGACATCCAAATAGTGTCAAAGAGGCTAACTTATTGTGAACAAGTATTCAAATAGAACAATGAATTCTAGTTGGAAGACATACAAGTATAATTTTGAATTGTCAGGTTTGAACTTCAAAACACACAATGAGAAATACCTGTGCAATGACATCATTGATCAATTTCTCAACCCTATTTATTCATCCCAAGCTACCCATTAACTCCACTTACTTATTCAGAGAAGTTGGATCAAAGTCTATATCTCTAGTTACTTAAATTTTTATACCTGATTCACGCTGAAGATACTTAATAGTTTATCCATATTTCCCAATTATAAGGCCAACTTGTAGCAGAGTAATACATTAAGAAAATTTCTCAAAGAATTCCACAAAAGTGAACTCACAAAAAAAAACCCAGCTAGATACCAGAATCAAATTCTATATACATGATCATATACACAGCTTGAACAATCACATGGACACCAAGTGTGAATATTATTTTCTTACTTTGGCATTGGGAACATCATTTTTTGAGCAAATGTCTGAAAACCAAAATATGACCTTGTTGTGTTGACAAAGCAACATCACCATGTTGCAAGTTCCCAATAGACTGGTTCTGAGGCTTTAGTTTAAGAACATGATCAACGGGTTTCAATTATATTGGGTCTTTTAGTCACCAAAATCATTATCCTTAGCATATTTCTTGCCTATATAATCTCAATAAAATAATAGCATTCACTATCATAGATAGCTTGTAAACAATTTCATCATTATCAACAATCCAAATGAAGTTTAACAAAAATTTTATAATATAAAAAAAAAAACAAGCTAAAAAAATTATAAACATGCCAAAATGGAAAACTAAACACGTATATACATAATTGTAGTTATAATTTAAACATCACTCATGAGATTGTTATAATTGTAGTGAACCTACATGAAAGAGGAACCCCACAATGACAAAAGGTATATCCCAAAAATACAAAATAATAACCATTTCCCAGCTAGATGCCATAAAACTAATTTCAATGCATTATTGTGACAAAGACATGCCCTAATGGACATCACACACAATAAGCTATAACATGTATTCATCACTTGTATATATTTTCTTAGAGTAGTCCTCCAAAGGCAGCAAGACCCTCCAACAAGGTTGTGTGGGCCCATCTATTGGTAGGAGCATGTCGTAAGCCTTTTTAAGATGAGTGTTCAACCCTTAAGAAGCCTAGTAGCCCAATTATGTCCAATATACAACTTGTCACTTTGAATGGAAAATTCATAGGGTAGCCAAATAACTTAGGGATTTGAACCACAATAAATGGTAATACGCTAGCAATTATGGTCCATGCTAAAGTTTTTGCTTGAGAATCCATAGATATGCCAATTGAACACAAAAAATAATTAGCTTAGCTCAATCTTCACAACAATAACTTCATATATTTTCATGAAATATAGGGAAAATATAAGAAAATAACGTATATGTCATTTGAAAGAAACAAAAAAAACAATTTGTACACTGATCAAATTCAACATTTCCAAGTGTTTCCGGGAAAACTAGTGTCTATTTGATCAGCTAGTCCCACTAAGACAGGTATTCATATTATCTAAGAAACTGCAATAGTAGAGCGTACAATGCTTATAAATGATATAGGACAAGTTTATGCGTTTACGAAAGACTCTTTTGGTGACTTAGAGAATGTGGTTGAAGACTCTAGGAATTCCACCACTCCACTGACTGTGGAGTCTTTGAAATGAATTTTCGCAGTTCAAGAAATTATTGGTAATTTTTTCACTGTTGTTCTTTCATGAGAGGGTAGAGTTTACACATTATCTTGGGGTTCAAAGGAAACCAACAAGTTGTATTAGACTATTGTTATTTGTTATCTTTCACCTGTAAGCCCATGAACATGTAAATTTTGTAACTTCAATATATTTTATGTTCCATTGAGTTTATAAAACTACTTGATGTCTTTGTTACATAACCTTCTTTAAATTGGAAAATAACATTCCATGCATATTTTGGATATCTGCAAGTCACTATATTATGTTGGTTGTGGCTTAGGAGGAAAGCTCATATATGGTTCTTGAAAAGATGAAATGTATCCCAGGGTGATTGAACGATTTAAACATTTGAAGCTAGAGCCAGTTGTGATAGAGGTTGGTGCATGGAATTCTGCTATTGTGGGAAAATATGGACAAGCATGCACATCGAGATGGGGTCAATATGGTTGTCTAGGTCATGGAAATGAAGAATATGTTCCTAAGGTTGTGGAATCACTTCTAGGAGTGAAGCAATTCACATGAGTACATGTGATCATACCACATTTGTTGTGCCTGAAAATGGTGATGTCTATTCTCTTGGGTGTGGAGAGTCAAAGCCTTGGACACCACTTGGGCATGTAAACTGAAGGTCGGGTGAATTCAAAACACCTATACTTCTATTTTTATTCTATTAAAAAGATAAATTTTCTCCCTTAAGACAACACTACTCATAACAAGTTTATTTTTATTTTTTAAGTACAAATTTAGGAGTTTTATGCCCTAATTTAGAATGTTTATCTCTGATCCTTGATGCAAATTTATCTTGTTTCATGGAATTAGCCTCTCCTTCAACATAACACTACTTTTATCTTTTCAAATCTATAGTTCTTCTCCATTAAAAAAAGTTTTGGTTGGAAAAATTTAGAAGCCTAGTGCTACACAACATTTTGTCATTGTCCCTGTACTCCCCGTTCCTTGATCCTGGAGGACCTCTATAGTGAACCCCACATGCTTTCCCTTCAAGAAGAAACTCCCATTGTGACCCTCTTCGTGCGCAGATCAATTCCATTTTGCACTATTTCCCTAAAACTTCTGTTCTTCCTAGTTTACAAGACCAGCGCTAATGACCTTTGTCTACCCCATGCTGATGTGGAGAGATTAGGACTATCCCTAGCACCAACCAGAGCGACTGAGTTGTGTTCTAGTCGCACTGGTCTTGTTATGGAAAGTTTTTTAAATTAGGAGTCGAATCTTCCAGCTCTAGAAGCTTCGTAACGGAAGTCTAGTAAATGGTTTGGTCGGATGGGGTCGAGGATGTCAGTTTGGGCTCCTTTCCCCTATAATGATGGAACTACCTCAAGGGTTAAGACTTTCTCCCATGAGAATAGGATCCATCTCCCATCCATTCATCCTATATAAACCTCCCTTATTCCCAAGCACAAACTAGTGTTGGTGTGCTAGTGATATTTTGGTTTGGAGTAAACAACAAGCTATTCATAATTGTAGCTATTTAGTTGTGTGAGGGAGAAGTGTGATTTGATTTGGAGTGAAACCTAAAGGGAAGAGTCTTAAAAATATTGTTGATTGAGGCCATCATGGAATGCTAGCATAAGTGTGTGGGAACCTGGTCTTGTCAAAGGAGAACCACAACGTCAAGAAAATGGTTGTAATCTCTCTTTGATATCAATATATATATATATATATATATATATATATATATATATATATAGATATATATATATGCAACTATCGATTGATTTCTGACATGTTTTTTCATCTTACATATGCATGGCTTAATGTTTCTTGACTCGTTAAGTAGGTTGAATTACAATTTTTATATTTTCACAGTTGTTGTTTGTTGTTGTTTACTTGTTTCAGGTGCTTGAATAAGGAAGCAAGAGATAGTTGGAGCAAGCAAGTAAGGACATCATCAAACAAGATAAGCATACTAAGAGGTAGGCCCTCTTAATTGATTCTAACCTAAGGAAATCTTCTACATAATGTATCTGTTGTGGCTAGACCCATCATCGGGCTAGAGGAATTTGTTTGTGTCTGTACTTATAATTTTACTTCACCACAAATTGGCGTCACCGTTGGGGAACCAATCCTTTTGTTTGTCTTGGATTTCATGATTTCGTGAGAACTTTTCTAGTTCCAATTTTTCCCTTTGGTTCTGTTTCTTTTCTCCTACTTACCGGCCTGAGTTTGAGATTCATAATGGAATATCTGGTCCCTGCTTTAATTTTTTTTTCTTAACTTGCTCAATCAACACACTTAATCCACTAACATTCACACTGATCAGTGCGATATACTGAGGAACAGTCGTGCCGACCAACCTTTGGTGCCTGTTGTCAGTTAAGCAGTCACACCGATGACTGTAAGTTAATATTAGGGTTTCACCCCAATCTTGGCCAATGTGTTATGCTCTTATGATTTTGACCCCGTAAGCCTTTTAGACCGTTTTCTCCCTGACTAGAAAGCTGCTTTTCATTTGGTTTTGTTTTCTTGTTGGCTTATCATCCTTCTGCTTGATTGCTTGAGTCATTGGGTGGTCAGTGACACTAGGGCATCTAGTTTTTCATCCATTTAGCTATTTGTGAACTCAGTAAGTCGGGTTGTAGGTGTACTTACTCCTTGCATTTTCGTTTTTGGTCCTTTTATGACTTTGACCTCTATTACACAAGTTTGAAAAGTTTCTGTTTGCTTGTCTAAACGTTTCTTTTCCGGCATGGATTACGTTGCTTGTCTTATTGTTGGTAAATTCGATGTTTTAGTGATCTGAATGAGCTTCTCTTTTCATGTTTTCATCTACTTGAAGATATTATCGTCTCGAAAACATTTTCATCGAAGAATTGCATGTAAAAATTTACTTCATTGTTTCATGAAAAATAGTGAAATTCTAGTTTTTTGTGTCATTGTGTTACGATAGCTTGCATCATTGAAAGACTAGAATTTCATTGGCATTTGGAAAAGGAAAAGAACTCTTTTTGCTTTCGAAAGGACTGTTAGATATGTGCTTGTCAAGAAATTAGGAATTGGAACACATTTTTCATTAGTTTATTTTTTGAAAACTAAGGTAGTGAAAGATCATTTCGTTTTCAATTGCTTGCTTGTTTGCATTTGATTGAGTATTTTCTACCCTCTCTAGTGTAGACATTTCATCGAATTGAAAGGGTCTTGTCTCATCTAGTTGCATTTAAGGTTATTTCGAGTCGCATCGCTAAGACATGAAAACTGAAACATAACTCAAGATAAATTTTAAAATGAATTCAATTAACCTAAGGCGCATTTGACATTTAACGATCATATCTAGAAGGTCTAGGCTAGAGATGTGTTCCAACGTCTTTAAGCCTATTAGTTGTCATCAGCTTCGGCATTAGACAATGCTATTATGGATTTGTGCTCCCCATACCATTGAGTATATAATGGGAGACCCCTCTAGGCTGTAATCCTTTATCCTTAGGAAGCTGAGTCAGGTGCCTTGCAAACATGAGAGACTGAACACAACATTCGGGGAGATTGCTTGCTCGTACTTCTCGGTTCGCTAGGAGGTATTCTGCAGTTCACGGTTGCTTGGTAATCATGTTTACCTACATCATTTAGAGTAGTAATTTGATCTTTTTTACTCATTAAACTTAAAATATCATTCAAGCACTTGTCCTTTCGAGCTCGTTTCCAATAGAAAGTGATAGAGTCATCTCTATTTCTTTCTCGACTCTTAAAAAATGAAAGAGCACCAGTCTTTTATGTGTCTTAATAATTGATTGCCCACGATCCGAAAACACCTTGTTAGTATTTTTTGAGACCAAATCGTGAGTTTCCATTAAAGAACATTTTAAAGCCTTGAAGTTAATTTTTCAATCGACTAAGACAAGGTCATCGTGGTTGAACCATCTGGTTCACCCAGTTCCTCTTCCTCTCCTCCGTCTGAAAGATTGTCTGAGGAGCCATTTCCTGAGTTACTAGAGTCACTCGAGGACCAAGGTGTTGAACTTGGAATTGTTCTGAGTATTCAACCTTTGTCATCTCGTCCTCCACCTACTTTCGATACTAGGTCATCTGTTGATCTTGGCCCGGAATCTCCGGAAAATCCCGTTCAAACTCTTGAGGACTCACTGACCACTGATGGTCAGCTTGGACTAGTTATTTATCCTCTGAATCCTCTATTTGACCCTGTTTTGATATCACCACGTCACCCTTACAGTCTGTACGACCAGCCGGGTGTTCCATTGGAACTATCCCCTCGTACTCATTCAGCCATTCTTCGTCGTTTATTTCCAGAGATGGAGCCTGAAGATGATGCTCCAGTCATCTCTCCTAAAGATTCTGAAGTTTCTACTTCAAACACTGTTGAGGAGAAAGAGTTTCCTTTTCCTCCTGAGGGTTTCCCCTATTTGGGAGTTATTCCCATTAGTTTTCCACCCAATTATGTGTCTTTGGCACGGTTGTTTGCAGGTACACTTAGTGCCTCATCACTTTACCATAACCCTATTTGGGTGTCAGGCGCCATGCCTACGTTAGGTCCATTCGTTGCGAATACGACTTCCCAACAGGCACCTCAGTCCCGGTGCAACCCACCAATCCAAATACCCTTGTATCGTCAATCCCAATTACCCATCAGGCACAATCAGTAGTTTCAAAGAATGTCTCTGTCAGTTTCTCCATCCCTCTAGTTAGTGGCCAGGCTGTACCACTGCCTGGGTGAAAAACTTGAATGTTTCTATGGTGTGAGGTGCCACCAATGTGAGTGGATCACAAGCCCACATTCTTGGTATGAACCAACCATCTTCTGGTATTATTCACAACCTTGCTAACCCTACTAGATCAAGCAATGTCCACTACCAACAAGTTCAAAATCTTGTTGGTCCGTCTGGATCGAGCTGTGTTCAGTATCAGCAGCCCTATTGGGCTCAGGTCCAATACCAAACTCCTTAAGTTCCATATGGTTCTCAAGGAATGGTTAATCAACCTTACACCCTCCAATCTGGGTAGTACATTCAGCCTGGCTATGACCAGGTTCAGTTCGGAAATTTCTCGGGCACTGTTCAAGTACCCTTGCAACAGTAAGGACAACCTCTACAACAAAAACGACAAACTTTGTTACCACAAGAGCAACCTTTGTTGCAACAAGGGCTCTCCGCACAACCGTAAGGGAAAATGAGCTGACAACAAGGTCAACTGCAACAGCCGCAAGGTCAACCCTTGAAACAGTTGTAGCAAACCGTGCAGTAGCTGATGCAATATGCTCGACACACCTCCCAACCCATATCTTTGCAGGGCCAACCTCTGCAGCCTTAGGGACAAATTTTGCAACCGCAAGGTCAACCATTGCAACAACAAAACCAATCACGGTGAAAAAAACCCTTGTATACATATCAACAGGGTCAACCCTTGCAAGGGCAGGGTCAAGGTCAAGTCCTGTAGCAGCAGGCTCAAAACCCTAATGCCTTAGGTCACTAGGTTCAAAATCCTTTTGGTCAAGGGCAACAGGTATATAATTTTCTATGTCCAAAGGCAACAAGTGTATCAACCTTATGCCCAAGGACAACAGGTCCAAAATCCTCTTGTTAAGAGGCAGCAGATTCATCACCCATATGTTCAAGGACAACAGGTACAATATCCATGTGTCCAAGGTCAACAAGCTCAACAACCTTTTATCCCATACGTTGTTTATCAACAACCTATGGCCAGACAGTTCCAAGGTATTCAAGGTCAAAATCCCCCCTATGGTCAAGGTAATCCATAATGGGGGCAGCCTCAGATGCCATATGGCCAAAATCCCCCACTGTGGGGCCAAAATCCTTACTAGCAAGGATGGGCTCCTCCGTTCAAACCCGCTTATCGACCTCCCATGCCTTTTAACACTCAATTTCCATTCTTGGCTACACTTGAATTTCCAGATGTATCTCTCCTTATGAATGATCCAATCCTTCATTCTCCATACTGGCCTCTGGTGCCGTCCAAGATACCAAGCGATTGTCCAAATTTCGATGGGAAAGCTAAAGAAGATCCTCAGGCCCATGTGATGACATATCACCTCTGGTGCTCGTCGAACTCATACGTTGACGATTCCATTTGTCTTCATCTTTTCCAACGAACCCTCACAAGCACTGTAGCTAAATGGTACATCAAGCTGCCTCAAAGTACTTACCATGACTTTAAATCTTTAGCCATGGCTTTCCTCAAGCATTTTCAGTTGCCAGTTCGCTATGAAAGTGGCACCTATTTGCTCACATCGCTTAAGCAAGATACTGTGACACAAATATCTGATCACATCCATGAATGGAGACATAGATGTCGCCTGATAAAATTTGATATTGTTGATCAGATGCTCACTGAATGGTTCACCAAATCATTCGTAGCCCCAATTTCTCGCGATATAGCTATGGGTGGATGCGTTATTGAAGAGCAAGCCATTGCTCGTGCCCAATACTTAGATCTAGTTTACTCTCAGTCTGGCACTTTGTATGAGTTATTACCGCGGCCATCATTCGATCCCATGGCATCAAAGTCACAAGTTGTACCTCCCATTGATGGAGTTATTGGTTTGGTATCCCAGACCCCTACTAAAACTTCTTCCAAACAAAAGTCAGCCTCAAATACTCTTCCTAATAGTTCGTCCCAAAATCCACCTAGCCCTGGTAAAACCTCAAAAGTCCACACTGTCCAGTCTACCGCAGTGGACAAATCCTCAAAAGGAAAGAAGAAAGGCAAAGGCAAGGGTAAAGTCGATGCCCCGAAACAGGGTCCTTCGAAATCATCTACTAGCGAATCTTCACAACGGAAACCTAAGCATCCTTACCTCATTTGCGAGGAAGATCACTACACTAAGGATTGTCCGCGACATTCTGAATTTAGCCACTTTCTCAAAGGGACCCTTGTCTTCCACAAAGATCCATTTCCATCTCAACAAACCCAATCTTCTTCCTCCGGATCTCAAGTTTTCATGATGAGTACACCTATTAATGTGGCTACTAGATCCTAAGATTATCAAACTCTTGGTTCAACAACTGGGAAGGAGAAAGAACCCACACCTTCTTCTTCTGCCCCGAAATTTGGCCCTCTTCATATTGAGCACCATAACCTTGAATCCAGTATACAACCACCCTCTCAAGGTGTGCTACGGAAATCCTCGTATAATCCCAATGCCTGAGCCACTCAGCACTATAATATTGTTGAGGATTTGGCTCAGGTGTCATCAGCTATATCGGCCCTCGAGGTGCTCCAAAGCTGCCCATCACAAAAGAAATCTTTACTGTCAGCTGTCGGGGGCGTCGATCCCACCGATTCCAATTTGATATGTTTTGATCTAGAGAACCATGTTCCTTGTCTTCCTCATAAGATTGCATTTATTATTCAGGTAATCATCAATGATAATACCATTCACCACACTGTCATCGATGAAGGTGCCTCCACCTGCATCATTTCAACTGCATGCTCGAAGGCTATTGGTTCTCCTGCTTTGAACTAATCTTCGAACACTCCGGAAGCTTTCGATGGGCGTGATTTGCAACCCTTTAGTGTCTTACCTAACCTTGCCATCACTCTGGAAGGTAAGACAGTGCAAGTTGAGGTAGAAATTGTTGACGCTAATCTCAATTATAATATTCTACTTGATCGAAGCTGGACCCATGCCATGCATGTCATGGCCTCTTCTTTATTTCACATGATTCATTTTCCCCATCAAGGGAAGATTGTCACTGTCGACTAGTTGTCTTTCTTTGCCTCTTCCTCCTCAGATGGAAATGCTTCATACTTCAAGCACACTAGTGCTCCCTATGAGAGTCTGGGGCCAGGTCTTTTCAAAGATTTTGCCTTAATGGGAATTTTCCACTCCTACCTCCTCACGTTGCCTTTGTCAACATGATCTTGGTAAAATCTGATCCTTGGGTCATACCTTCACCAGATCTTGTTGATACATGGGGTGAGTTTATGTCGCTTAGTCCCGCCGAAGTCAATTACATGGAAATTGTTTCAGTCTTGAGTTTTGCATCCTCTGATTCTTTTATGTCGAAGACCTCTCTCGATACGTGCTCTCAATCCCCGTGGCTTGGCGCTTTGGAATTGCCCAATTCCTTAACCGAGTCCTTCCTTGGTGATGCAGGTGTCATGCAAGTCATGTCTCTCAAGGAACCACCTTGGAACGATACTCATCATCGCTCCTCGTTCCTGCCTCGTCTGACAGTCATGTCTGCCACTTTCGAAGAGTTCTCTTCTCCGTTGCTTATTGATGTGTCAGTTTATCCTGACATGCTCAAGATCTTTCAACTGAGGGAAACTTTATCCCTTCATGGATTCAAAATTTTTCTCCCTTCCCAAGTTTTTACTGATTGTCCATTATTGCAATTGGTTTCCATCTGACTCGTAACCCTCCCTCACCCAGGGGGCATGGGGGAAAGCCTTATATGAGTTCTCCTCCATTACTTGGCCGAGTCGATGCTTACTCGTCATGGCAATAGTAAAACTCCAGTGCCCATCTGTGTTGATTGATTACCCAAGTCCCAACATGGACTCATACCTCAAGAAGTACTATGCTTAGGTCATCTTGCACGGTTACTTATGTACATTAGTGTGTCATTCATTTTTGTGCAATATGGTTTTGTGTAGTAGTTTTCAAACAACTTTCCTGTTTACTATGCTTTTCTTGCTTTGCAGATGTCTGCGACTCCCCACATTAGTTTCGCTGATGGTGCTTGTCGTAGTTCCCGAAACCTATCATCCGCGAGATGGGATAATTATAACCCTAACAGTGAGTTGATTGACCTTCAAGGTATTTGTCTAGGTCGCATAACTAACAACATTGTTGAATACAGTGCGGTCATCGAACTATTGTCAAAAGCCATTGCTCTTGACATTAGAGAATTGGTTGTCAACCTGGATTCGCAACTTGTCATCCTTCAACTCGACGGGAAATATTCCATCATAAACCCTCAAATATTGAGAATGTATCTCCGTATCCGTTTATTGGAAAGACATTTTGATTACATTACATATCATCATATTCCTAGACACATGAATACATTGACAGATGCATTAGCTAATCATGTGTTGGATAGGCATTTACGAAACATGTGAAAAGATAAAACAAACCATTTGTACCATAGTAGACAAACAAATAAAACATATATATATATATATATATATATATGATGATGATGATGATGATGATAATGTTTGATACATCAAAACCCTAAAAAATAATATGTATGTCCAAATAACGTCGACGGCTTGTAGGCCTCAAAAAATGTAAGTGATGAACCTAGAAACTAATCAACATGGTGATCGTGGTAGCATGATATGGCTCGTGAAACATGAGTCAACAATTGGCGGATCCGATCCGAGACTCCCACCGTGTGTCTCTGGTACTGACGAGGAATGTCTCCTACCCGAGCATACCCCAGTATGCCATGAGTCAACCCCTCAATGTTCCTCACGATATCCTCCTTATTGTCACTCCCTTCCTAATAAGGAGTGACAACATCAATAGGACAGTAGACGCGCTTGACTATTGGGGACATCCTAGCAGGTCGCTTTGGTCCAATGTCTGCATTAACAAGAGAAGTGTTATAAGCACATATATACAAAATAAAAATAAAAATAAATGATTTTTTACCTTCATCATCAAAATCCTCTCCATCTGGTAAGGGAATATCTCGATTTCCATGGAATTCGTTGCCACTATATGACCAGTTCTCCACGATGATTTTCTGTCATTGTAGCGATGAAAAGAATGTAGGTCGATATGACATGTGCTGACACCTAGAGATCCTGGGCATCAAACAACTCCAGCGAGCCATCTGCAGATCGTGTGGCATAGGAGGATCTACCTCAGTCAGCTGATACTAGAACAGTGGTACACGTTTAAGAATAAGGTCACAAGCACCGATCTAAAGAAAAATTTCTTCATATTCCTCGCCTTGCCTTTGGATAGCTAGCACATGATGTTGATCTTCATGGCCTCAACCCAGTTGAAGATCGTAGGAGTTGTACAGTCGATAGCATAAAGGAACTTCGACTTGTTGGTCTCATGTTCCGCCTGGGACCCCGCTATTTTGTGTATGTTCAACAGAAGCACTCTCAGTGTTAGATCTCGAACAATGGAAATCTTTGTTTCCCACTTTTGGATTTCAGGGCCTCAGGGCAGTGTTTAGCAAGTAATGAAGATATGCTTGCCCCAATCAATCGTGACCCATACAAGTTCACTAGTTCCCCTCGGCGGGACAATGTAGTGATGAAGTATATATATGAAGTTTCCAACTCTAGATCCTAGTCACCAATGACAAATATCTCTCGATTAATGTCCCAAAGACTAATCAGGTACCGAAGCAACTCGGGTTGGGCCCACATCCCTGGCATAAGAAAGAATTTGAGGAGCCCGCAAGCCCTCAAAGCTTCCAGGCAATTTGGGTCATTCATTTCCTGGGTGTCAACATCCTCATGTTCCCGTTCTTTCTAGTCCACCATTTTCAGCAATTCTTTCCTGCAAAAGCCATTAATTTGAGTCAACAATCATGCTTGGCCCATAAAATTTGAGTTTAAACAGTGATTTTTTGAGGAAATAGGGTTTTGCCCTCTTCACGACACTGACACGCCTGTTTTAAAAATAGTTGCGCCAAACGGCGTGGATGGCTTTGTTAATCACCCTCCGCCGGTGCGATTCTGTGCCCGGGAGTTGCACTAATTGAGGGCAATTTTTTTTTTCACAAGCACCCTCAAAAAACTAAAAAAATGGCTAAAAATAGAAATAAAGGACATGGAAATGGAGCTCAAGGATTTGATTTTTACCTGTAACTGGTGGCTTGGAGATTGACCTCCTGGATCTCCCACAATCTGCCCCGGAACAATTAGGGAAAAAGTGAGTAATAAGTTTTCACAACAAGGTAAAATTGTAAATGGTAAAAATATATTTACTTTTCTCCTTTTTACTCCTTTTTTCATGAAAATATCGGGTTTTTGTAAATATTTTAACCTATTTTGCCTCAAGAACTAGATAATACACTTTATGTTTTTTGCGCAGCGACAGGTGATGGATGTTCAATGATGGTGACGAGTCACGTTTAAGCTCTTTTCTCAACTCATTAAGCTCATATGAAAATATTGTCAAGTGTTTTTCCCTTTTCACTCATAAAAAGAAAATAAAATGGAGGGTCCGCTTTCAAGCTCTTTTCCGACCCTTTAAAAGTGAAAAGATTGTCGAGCCCTTGTTGTTTCGAACTCGTTAACGGATGTGAAACGTCGTGTGCCCAGTATAATTTCACCCCTTTTTCAGGCTGGGAGGCACTATTTACAAAAAAGGTACTCCTTGACTGGAATGGTCAAGTGGTTCTCTCAATCATTGTTTTATACCTTTTCGGGCTCGAGAGACACAAATCTATGAAAAGGGACCATGTGGAGTTTTCTTTTACGTGTCTTTTTCAAACTCTCTAAACATGAAAAAGATACCGAGTTACACCTTTGTCGGACTCGTTAAACTATTAAATAACATCAGATTCGTCACCATGACGAACATGAGCTTCTCCTTCCTAGGGATCATTAAACTTACAAGGTCAAATTCATCTAAAGGACAAACTTATAGTGCAAGCATATGCTATCCCCTTCAAGCTTGCGATTAAAAAATAATTGGGGTACCTGCCAGGAATGGTGGGGGAAATTTGGAAATTTTTCAGTTGTGTCGGTAGCTCACTCTTGAACATGACACTTTCTGCTTTGTGTCAGGTTAGGATATCCTCCTTTGTATTGTTCACCTTCCTAGGTTGGGTCTTTCATTTTTTCCTTCCATTTGATCTCTGCCACGTCATCATGACCACCAATCCTATGGATCCAAAAGCTGCCAAACTTTGAAGATGTGTCGTCGATATGTTCAAGAGTTGTCCTTCTACAGTTACACTTACCTTGGATTCTCTATATCATCCAAAATAATTTTGCATACTTTCGTCTTGTGTCGATGATGTAGGTAACATTATGGCCCTCCTTTGACACAGTCACTTTCCATTGACTTCAACTCATTATCCGGGAAGTTGATTGAGGGACTCCCTTCCAGTACCTTAGGGCTTGCATGCCTTAATGGAAAGTTCTTCGCACTTGACAACAAGTTCACATCATTGGCTTTCGATCGAGTGATTTCGCAGGTGTTCGACTTTAGTTCCTCTATTCACATTCCATGAATTATGCTGATAGTACCTTGAGGACCATTGTCATTACTGGTGGTTTCTCTCACGCTTGTTAACAGTTTACATAATTGACTGCTAATCAAGCGACTTTCTAGCATGTTCGACATCAACACATCTATTCACATGTTAGAATTTTTACTTTGATCGGGTCGTGTTGGAGTGCAAGACCCTGGGCTCAGATCACAAAATTCTAGCTTGCGAAGTGATGTGACATGATTATTTTGATATGCATATCTCTTTCAAATGGATTGTTGCGACCATACCATGAGTTGTCATATGTGATCCTTCTCATTACTAGATGTGTTAGCTCTGCTACATGCTGCTGATTTTCCCGGAGAAGGAATTGGTTTGGTCCTTGGTTGCTAGCTCAGAGATGGTTTATAATGGTTATCATGGTCTCTCCCTATTTTCCCCGCTACCTCCATTTCCTCCTTTCCTTTAAATTCCCTGTATTCCCATTTATAAACCTGATAACCTTTCAAAACCCCCTCATAAACCCTTTTTCAGGCTCCCGGGCTTCTTTTTGTGTAAAACCTATTAAACCCCGTTACCCTTTGTTAAAAGCCCGAAAACCTTTTTAAACCCTGTATTAATCCATTTTTGTTTAAACCCCGACGCAAAGGCCCTAACCCTTTATAACGTGCGAATATAATAAAAACATAACCTGGCCCGCCCCTCACCTGTCACATCACCTGTCATATCAACCAATATACATGTTAATCCTGAACCGTCCGATCATTTCCCGTTGATCCAATGCCATACGCTTCTCCCGCTGCTGGAACTTGCACGTCCATTAGGCAGTGGGGAAAGCGGTTTCCCACTGGACCTATCAGTCACGCGGCGCAATATAACTAGATCGCACCCCGCGGCATGAATACTGCCCACTGCTGAAAAGCGGTGCGGGGAAATCGCCTGCCCACAAAACCACCGACCCCCCGCCCGTTAACATGTGCGTATCTTCTGCTTGCGATCACCTTCGGATCTGCCGCGTCCAGATCCGATGGCCTCCGTTGTCCCGATCCCGTTGACCTCTGATAACCCACATAATACGATATCCGTCGTTGATTTTTATGATCCAACAATTAGGTTTCGTTTTGCTGTTCAATCTGCCTCTGTGTCGTTCATCGCCTCCCACCAGTTTCCAATGTAATTTTTGTGTTTGTAGCAGTCCTATACACCCGAAGAAGAAATGAGCTCATGGTTAAATACTTAGCGCATTTAATCTACAACCAACTGCATTTAAAGACAGAATGGCCGAAGGACAGAAAGGACACCCTTGAGCAGTTCAACCATTTAGCAGTTATGGAAATTTATTCAATTAATATTTCACCTGTCCAGGAAGGACATCAAAGTACAGAAAGAGCCATTTTGTTCATTAAAAATAGTCAAACTATTATTAGAGACCCATATATAATTGTAAATGTGGTTGGTGGTCAGTTATGACCCCTACACACATGAGTTATGTAGAGCAATTTTGTATTCAACCTCCATATATACCCAGAAAACGATGTAATCGGGTTGATGAGTGTTATTTTGCTGTAAAGTTCAACTTCTGGAGATTGTAACTGCTGTGATACCTGCAGTGTCTGGTCTTCATTTTTAGCTAATGTAAGCTTCTTTTGTTGCTAATTGCTCACTGTCCACTTCTTCTTGTTCCAGGCTGTGCCTGTTTTGCATTTATTCATGTGCTGTTAATGTTTAGCATTAGAGGGGATGTCATCCCACCTCTATGTTAGGATTTAGCATGTATCATTGAATTTGTTTGCAGGTTTCTATTATTTTAATGCCAGAGAGTTGTCATCCTGTCTGTGTATTAGAAAACAGATTTACAAACCTTTTAACTGGTTGCAACTAGCCATCACAGGGTCCTGTGCATCTGCTAGTGTGATCAGTGTTCTCCATCATCACATTTTCTTTAAAACTGTGAGTAATTATTGGTCTAAAGCCTTGTAGTCTGGGGGTGTTCACCCATGTCTGGGGTCAAGCACAGTAGAAGTGGTTATCTGGCTTGAATATGCAGCATTTCTTTCATTCATCCACCATTTATCCAACATTTTGTTGAGTTTGTAATGTTCCCGAGCATCTCCGATATACAACCTAGGAGAGTTTCTTGGGGTGATAACATTAATTGGCGTCGTTGCCGGGGAGAGGAGAATTGAAGCTCAGATTCCCTGGGAGAATGACATAGCTTCAAGCTTTGATGATAGACAAGGTTTGAACACAGCTTTTGGTTGCAATCATCTATCTAGCAACTCCATTGGAGGAAGACCAACCTTTGGTGACTCCACATTGAAGTTCTGGCTCAATTTGTGAGACATACTCGAAGAAATCCTCAGAAATCACTAGCTGAACCAGTGCCTGACCCTGAGAGGACTGTCAAATCAAAGAAAGCATCACAGAAAAGGGCATCAGGATCAGGTAAGCCTAAGAAATCTTATTCATCTCTGAAAGATAAAGTTATTGCTGATGATTTACAGTTGGAAGATTTAGAGCACAACATCACTAATAAGGAAAAACCTTCAGAGATTAGTTCAGCCCCTTGTGCAGTTAGTTCCGCTTTGAATCTTAGTCCAAAGAAAGCTTCCCATTCAGTCCAAAACATCCCTTTATCTTTGCCATCCATCACATTACTCCCTACCATTCAATCTACTAGTATTCTTCCAAATATTCCAATCATGGTAGGACAACAAGCACCTACGAGGATAGAAAGAATTGTAGCTACCAGATATGGACCATTGGTGTTGCATGTGCCTTTAAATGCTATGCCTGTGGGAGAATATCAGAAATATATGCCTAAATTCACTGGTACAGAGGGAGTAACAGCAGAAGAACACCTTGAAGCTTTTTACAGTTATGCTGATAATTTAGATATAAGTGAAAATGATGTGTGGATGAGAGTTTTTGTCCAGAGCCTTGATGGAGAGGCTAGGAAGTGGTTCAGAGAATTACCCCAGAGATCTATAACAGATATTGAAGCATTAGATGATGCATTTTTGAAGCAATGGGGAGATAAAAAGGACTTGTTGTATTACCATACTGAGTTTGGTAATCTGAAGAGGGAAAATGGGGAATCAATACCTGATTTTAATAAAATATTCAATCGTATGTACAGTAAGATACCAGCTGAGGTAAAGCCTACTCCTACATCTGCCAAACTCACTTATGCCAATGCTTTTGACTCTGATTTCTGCTTGTTATTGAGAGAAAGAAGATGTGCTACTCTAGCTGATATGCAGGATGCAGCCTTAGAAGTAGAATCCAATATCATGGCAGCAGAAAAGTTAAAAGGTCAAGCTGACAGAAGGAGGCAGAGAGGTTAGGCTTCTACTTCTTCTGCATCATCTTCAGAGCCTAAATTAGATAAAATGACTAAGATTATAGAGTCATTGGCTGCTGAAATTTCTAAGCTGAAAGTTGAGCAGAATTCAGGGAAAACAAGGCAGCAGAACACATTTGCTCCAAGAAATCAGAACACATTCAGAAGAGAAAATGAGCAGTTACAAATTATGAAAATAGGTGAAGAAACAAAGGAATAACAGAAAGTAAAAGCTCCCTTCCAGAATGTAGTCATGGAGGAGGAACAATTTGAAGAAGATGAGGATGAAATTCACTACATGGAAGATAAAGGCAACGCTACATTTTTGACATTGGCTGAGTATGAACAATCATTGCTGCAAGAACAAGACAATCAAGAGTAGGACAAAGGAGCTGTTCTAAAAACTGGTGACCAGCAGAGATATAATCTAAGATCCAATGCAAAAAATGTCAAAGAAAATCCTACACAAAGAGCTACTGCCCAAACAAAATCATAGAATATTAAGCAGAGAAGACCAGTAGCTGAGCCAGTCATCCTCAAAGCCCCAGTTCAAGAGGTAAAAGGTTCTGATAAATCATCTTCTTCTTTCAGCTTTGAGTCAGAAGTTCAAAAATTGAAAATATATGTGCCTCTGGTTGAGTTGGTGAAGAGTGAAGTATTTAGGAAGCCTATCCTTGAAGCCCTTGAGCTAGAAACCAAACAAACCTCCACTAACTCTCTTAATTTGCAAGATGACAAGCCTGCCATTGTGCTCAGCCCTATGATTGAACCTGCTGATAATAATTCTCCATATTTTTATGTCTCATTGACCATTCATAACAAAATCCTCCACAATTGCCTTGTAGACACAGGGGCTAGCCACAATCTAATGCCTAAAGCTGTCATGGAAGAGTTAGGCCTTGATATCACTAGAACCTATCATGATTTATTTTCTTTTGATTCAAGGAAGGTGAAATGTCTTGGATTGATTAAAGATCTGGCTATTACCTTAACTCAACTACCCATGAAGAGTATGATGATGGATATTGTGGTAGCGGATGTCCCCCCTAATTTTGGCATGCTGCTGTCTAGAGGGTAGATTAAGAGACTAGGTGGGACATTACAAAATGATCTATCTTATGCAACTGTCCCAGTGTTTGGAGGAGAGAGAAAGAGATTATATAGAGAGGCACAGTTGGCATACATCATTAGTGATGAGAAGAATCCTACAAATCATCCCATTTATGCAGTGGACACTGATTTTGGAGCATGTATTCTCCAAATAGAAGAGTCTCAGAAGGCATCAATGCAGCTTAGGAAACCAACAGTTTAGGCACAAGAAGAGTAAGGAAGTCAAGTTTGGGAGATGTTTTTTGATGGAGCATGTTCCAGAGAGACTGCAAGAGCAGGGGTGGTGCTAGTATCTCCTCAACAAGAAAGTATTCAGCTGTCTTTTAAGCTAGTTTTTCAAGTGACAAACAACATAGAAGAATATGAAGCACTATTTTTGGGCCTTAATGCAACCAAATACAGAAGGATCAAGAATCCGAAGGTGTTTGGAGATGCTGATCTGATTATCCAACAAGTAAATAAAACATTTCAAACAAAGCACCCAAGGTTGAAGGCATACAGAGATGAGGTATGTAGAATCAAAGATTTCTTTGATTATTTCTGTATTTCATATATTCCTAGAGGTCAAAATCAGCTTGCTGATTCCCTTGTTGTTTCTGCTAGTCTATTTATACCTCCTTTGCCTCCCAAACTAGTTTATGAAGTTCAAATGAAGTATAGACCATCCTTGCCCGATAATGTCCACCATTGGAGAGTCTTTGAAGATGATGATGAATTAAATAGGTTCCTTCAAGTCATTGATGAGTTTTCATAAATGCAAATTGACCAAGAGAATGATGCCTTGGAAGAAAAACCCCAGTCCCAGCTTAGAAATAAAATTGGTAAAGACAGTATAGTCCAGTTTCCTAGTAATCATATTCCTAAGGGCCTAATTCCTCTTGAAAGATTGTTTGACAAAAATGATGTGCCTTACAAGGTTTCCCAAAAATAAGACCAATCTGCAGTCTGTAAGCATGATATAGGAAGTCCAGGTCAGCCTAAATATGTAAATTTGTCTACTCATTTGTCTGCTGATCAAAGTGCTGAATACTGCAATTTAATGAGGCAATTTGCTGATGTGTTTGCCTAGGAGTATAGTGACCCGAAAACTTATGATAAGAGCGTAATTCAACATAAAATCACTCTGGAGAACGACACAATACCATTCAAACAGAAGTTAAGACCAATAAATCCTATGCTTCTTCCTCTAATTGAAAAGGAAATTAAAAAGTTGATGGCTGCCAAGATTATAGTCCCTCTCAGATATTCCAAATGGGTAGCTAATCTAGTGGTCGTGAGGAATAAAAGTGGTGAAATCAGACTGTGTGTTAATTTCAGAAATTTAAACAAATGTTCCAAGAAAGACAACTATCCTCTGCCTAAGATGGAGCATTTGCTGCAGAAAGTCTCAGGAGCTAAAGTAATGTCTTTCTTGGATGGATTTTCAGGCTTTAATCAGATTGTTGTGCACCCAGATGATCAAGAAAAGACTGCATTTACCACTCCTTGGGGCACTTTTATGTATGCCAAAATGCCATTTGGATTGATGAATGCTGGAGCCACCTTTCAGAGAGCTATGGATATAGCATTTGTATGAGAAAAGGACAAAGTTTTGCTTATCTACCTTGATGATATAAGAATTTACTCCAGAAGCCATCAAAATCATTTACAACATTTGAAAAAGTTGTTCTTGAAGTGCAAGAGGTTTGGAATCTCAGTCAATCCCAAAAAATCACAATTTGCTTTGGAAGAAGGCAAACTGTTGGGACATATTGTGTCTACTGTAGGTGTTCAGATAGACCCAGAAAGAGTAAAAGCCATACAGACTTTGTCTGTCCCAAGATCAAAGAAAGATGTCCAATCCTTTTTGGGAAAAATTAATTTTGTCAAGAGGTTTATTCCAAATTTTGCAAAATTGGTTAAGCACGTGACCTCCATGTTGAAGAAAGGGTCAGAACATTAATAAGTCCAGATTACAGCAAGGAGTTCCATGTATTTTCTTTTGCCTTTGAAGACACCATTTCAGCAATTTTATTGCAGCAAGTTGAAGAAGGTTCAGAATATTCAGTAGCATTTTTCAGCAAGAACTTGAGGGATTCTGAACTAAGGTATGATATTATAGAAAAACAGGCATATGCTCTTATTAAATCCTTAAAGGCTTTCAGAGTTTATATCTTGCATTCAAAAATAATTGCATATGTGCCTTCTGCTACAATAAAAGATGTTTTAACACAACCTGATGCTGATGGAAGAAGGGCGAAATGGATTGCAAAAATGATATAATGTAATATAGAGCTGAAGCCCACCAAGCTGGTCAAAGGTCAGGGGTTTGCCAAGTTATTAGCTGAAGAAAATTGCAGGTCTTTAGATATTGATTTCCTGAGCACAAGTGCTGAAAATGGTCAAACAAATGAAGAAGAGGAAACAACTGAAACAAAGGGAAATCAGTCAGTGGCTGAGAATCTAGCTTCTTGTAATTGGTATGCTGAAATAATTAATTTTTTGTTGAAGCTAGAAATCCCTTCAGGCTTAAGCACAAGTCAAGCTAGAACTTTAAAACTTAGAGCAGAAAAATATTGCATCAATGATAATCTGCTCTACTGGAGGGATCCATCTGGAATATTTTTAAGGTGTCTGGACAAAGAACAGTCAAAAGAAGTTATGCAGCAGTTTCATAACAACATGTGTGGAGGGCATCATTATTGGAAAACTACAACCCATAAAATTCTCAGAGCCGGGTACTACTAGCCCACTTTATTTTCTGATGTATTTTCTTTCGTTAAATCTTGTGACAGGTGACAGAGATTTGAAGGAAAACAACAGTTGAAATTCCCTGCCCTTAGAACCAATTCAAGCAAAAGGACATTTTCCGCAGTGGGGTTTGGATTTCATTGGTGAAATCAATCCACATTCCACTGGCTAGCACAGATGGATATTAGTAGCTACTGATTATTTCAGTAAGTGGATTGAAGCAATCTCTACCAGGAAGGTTGATCATAATGTGGTCATGAAGTTTTTGACAAAGAATATTTTCAGTAGATTTGGGTGTCCTCATAAATTGATCACAGATAATGCAGCAGCTTTCAGGGAAAAATAATTGGTGGAAATGTGTGATTCTATGGGTATCAAACTTGTTCTTTCCACATCATATTATCCTCAAGGAAATGGTCTAGCAGAATCCTCTAATAAAAGCCTGATAAGGATAATTAAGAAGCTGTTAGAGGACAATAAAAAGAATTGGGATTCCAAGCTCAAGTATGCGTTGTGAGCTGACAGAGTGACCATTAAAAAGTCCATAGGGAATTCTCCTTTCAAGCTTGTATATGACATTGATGTTGTATTTCCAATTCAGCTAACTCTCCCTGTGGCAAAATTCCTTCAAACAGAGCATGATGAGGAACAAGATATGGCAAAGAGGATCACTGATTTGGCAAAGTTACATCAGATTAGAGAACAATTGTTTGAAAAGGCTGTAGTACATCAGAGTAAGGTCAAGGAAGCCTTTGAAAAAAAGGCAAAAACAGATAATTTTCAGATTGGTGACTTGGTCTTGAAATGGGATGCACTAAAGGAGAAGAAAGGAAATCATGGGAAATTTGATGCTTTCTAGACAGGGCCTTTCATCATTTTACAAATTCAAGGGAAAACAACCTTCATACTGAAAAGTATGGGAGGAGAGACAGTTTTTGATGGCCAATTAATGGGTGGTTTTTGAAAGCTTATGTTGTTTAAGGTCTTTGGCCTTAAAGGTTGTAAATATTGTGTTTTTATCAGTTTCAGTATAGATGCAGTAGACTCCATGCCCAATGGAACACTAGGAATTTTGTCTAATTTGTGTTCAACTGGAAAGGCAATGGTTTGCAGGTTCTTGAGACCTCACAGGGAGGCTCTCATCCCCAGAAGGAGCCAGTGTTAGCTCTGCTACATGCTGCTGATTTTCCAGGAGAAGGAATTGGTTTGGTCCTTGGATGCTGGCTCGGAGATGGTTTATAATGGTTATCATGGTCTCTCTCTATTTTCCCCGCTACCTCCATTTCCTCCTTTCCTTTAAATTCCCCGTATTCCCCTTTATAAACCTGATAACCTTTCAAAACCCCCTCATAAACCCTTTTTCGGGCTCCTGGGCTTCTTTTTGTGCAAAACCTATTAAACCCCGTTACCCTTTGTTAAAAGCCTGAAAACCTTGTTAAACCCTGTATTAATCCATTTTTGTTTAAACCCTGGCGCAAAGGCCTTAACCCTTTATAATGTGTGGATATAATAAAAACATAACATGGCTCGCCCCTCACCTGTCATATCAACCAATATACATGTCAATCCTGAACCGTCCGATCATTTCCCATTGATCCAACACCATACGCTTCTCCCGCTGCTGGAACTGTCAGGCCAGGAGTAACTCCAGACTTGGCAGAAAAACTGATGTGTTTATTTCATTAGGTAGCTATTGTTATATACATGAATGCGACTGATCAGTTCATCTTCTTGATGACTGTTCACATTCCACATTCACCCAATCGCAGAGGATTAGGTGTCAACATTCCCCCCCTTAATCTGAAGGGATGTTGGTGAGTCCAAGCATCGTTCTGAATCTTTCAAGCTTTTCTCTTCCAAGCGCTTTGGTGAAGATGTCTGCAATTTGCTCATTTGTGGAACAATGACGAAGATGGATTGTTTTGGCCTCAACATGA
The DNA here is from genome assembly GCA_031772625.1 of Pinus tabuliformis. Lineage (NCBI taxonomy): Eukaryota > Viridiplantae > Streptophyta > Pinopsida > Pinales > Pinaceae > Pinus > Pinus tabuliformis. The sequence goes on along the minus strand of CM062804.1, from coordinate 1,212,076,180 downwards.
TGTCGGATCAGGTGATATTTAGTATTGATGTGCTTTGTACGATCATGGAACTTTGGGTTCTTGGCCAACTTTATTGCAGAGGTGTTGTCAATCATGAGTGGAGTTGATTGTACTTGTTTTACCTGTAAATCTTCAAGAATTTTATTGAGCCACACAATTTCTTTCGTTGCTTCAGCTGCTGCCACGTATTCTGCTTCTGTTGTGGAATCTGCTGGAACTGATTGTTTGCGTGATCTCCAAGAGACAGCTCCTGATCCAAGACTCATAGCATATCCTGAAGTAGATACTCCAGTTTCTTTGTCTCCATCGAAGTCTGAATCAGAGTATCCAATCAAGCTGAAGTCGTCCACCTGTGTATACTTGATTCCAAGGTCTTGAGTTCCTTTCAAGTACCTTAGAACTCTTTTTGCAGCAAACCAATGTACCTCACAAGGCTTTTTCATAAACCTGGAGAGGATTCCAACAACAAATGAAATGTCTGGTCTGGTAGTAGTGAGGTAGATGAGACTTCCTATAAGCTATCTATACTTTGTTGCATCCTCAAATTCCTTTCCTTCAATAGATGTGAGCTTTAAGTTTTGTTCCATTGGAGTAGAAAGAGGATTGCACTCTGTCATGCCAAATCTGTTTAACAAATCTCCAATGTATTTCTTTTGAGAAAGAAATATGGATTTTGGATGTTGGGTTACTTCAATGCCAAGATAGTAATGAACATAGCCCAAATCAGTCATTTCAAAACTTTTTCCTAATTTTTTCTTTATGGATGCAATATAGCTTTCATTGTTCCCTGTCATTAAAAGATCATCTACATATACCACAAGATATACAACTGTTTTGCCAACTTTCTTGACAAATAAAGTTGCATCATCAAGATCAAAATGATTGAAGTTGAGTTTCAGAATATGCTCAGTTAGTTTTTCATACCAGGCTCGCGGTGCTTGTTTGAGGCCATACAAGGACTTCACAAGTTTGCATACTTTTTGTTCATGTCCTTTCACAGCAAATCCTTCAGGTTGGCACATAAAAACATTCTCTTTTAGATCTCCATTCAAGAATGCAGTCTTTACATCCATTTGATGGACTTTCCAACCGTTCTGAGCTGCTAGTGTAAAGAGTGTCCGGATGGTGGCCCATTTTGCTGTGGGGGCAAAAATTTCCTCATAATCGACCCCTTCCTTCTGTGCAAAACCTTTTGCCACAAGCCTAGCTTTGTGCTTGTCAAGTGAGCCATCAGCTTTGTACTTGTTCTTGTAGACCCACTTGAAGCCAATTGGTTTGGTTCCAAATGGAGGGTCAACCAGCTTCCAAGTGCCATTCTTTATGAGAGCATCATACTCCTTTTGCATTGCTTCTTTCCATTCATCATGAGAAGCAGCTTCTTTGAAGGAAGTTGGTTCAAAATCTGTAGACAAGTTCAATTCACAATCATAAGTAACATCCATATCAACAGGTGAATTAGAGTCATCTACATCACCTCCATTTTGTCGGTTTGAATTTCTGGTTCCTGTTTTTCCAATTTCATCAGGATGAACACTTTCAAGTGTCTTTGTCAACCACTTTAGGGGACCTTTCTGAGATGGTCTAGGCTGCTCTGTTGATTGAGTTGGGACTGAATCAAGATTGATTCTCCCAATTCTATGAATTACATCACTTAAAGCATCATCCATTGTTGGAGTTTCATGCAGGGGAGATTGTGTTTCAGAAGAAGATTCCACATGTTGATCTAGTATAGGAATCCCCCCTTCAAGATGTGGAATCTGATTATCAAATTCTTGAAATGATTTCGTTTTTGCGAATCTATCCAAGCGATCAAGTTGCCGCTCAAAAACATTGTCAGATTTGGATGATTCAAGAAAAATGACATCTCTAGATACAACAAACTTTTTATTTACTTCATCATAGAGGCAGTATGCTTTAGAGGTGTTTGAATACCCCAGGAAGATACACTTACAACTTCTAGCACCAAGTTTGTTTCTATGTACCTTTGGTATCAAAGCATAACAGGTGGAACCAAAGATCCTGAGATGTTTTACCGAAGGAACATGTCCATACCACAATTCATAAGTAGTCTTGTTTCTTATAGCATTAGATGGACATCTATTCTTTATATATGCAGCACATAGAACAGCATCAGCCCAAAACATTATCTTTACATTTTTGAAGAAAAGCATGGATCGTACCATATTCAAGATTGTTCTATTCATTCTTTCAGCTACACCATTCTGTTGGGGATTATAAGGCACAGTTGTTTGATGTTTGATCCCATGTTGGCGGAGATAGTTTTCAAATTCATTTGATGTATATTCTTTTCCATTATCAGTGCGAATAGACCCAATATGAGATTGTGCATCATTTTCAATCCATTTATGAAAATTCTTGAATGTTTGAAAGCATCAGATTTTTTCTTCAATAAATAAACCCAACACATTCTGGTGTAATCATCAATAAATTTCATGATATATTTATTTCCATTTGCAGAAGGAACATGCATTGGACCACATAAATCTGAATGAATGAGTTCAAGCTTCCTATGTGCTCTTGAATGTGAATCATGAAAAGATTGTTTGCTATGCTTTCCTAGAATGCAAGCATCACATTGCTTATGTTTCCTAGGAATTGTAGGCAAACCAGCAACACCATTTTTCTTCAATAAGCGGAGACTGTCATAGTTTAAATGTCCAAATCTAGCATGCCATAATAAACTTGATGGAAGTGTACCTTCTTCATGATGAGAAATATATGAGAAATGTTGTGCATGAGCAGAGGTTCCTTTCAGTTTGAGAAGCCTTTCTTCTTCTATTCCCCTCATGAAAAGTGAGTGGTCAGATGCTTTTCTTACCTCAAGATTGCCATCAAACATATGAATGGAGTGACCTTGCTGGCGGATGTGGACCAAGGACAACAAGTTTCTCTTGAGCTGTGGGAGATATAGAACATGATCCAGAAGAAAGTCTGGAAGACCAGGCAGTTTAAGCCTGATTGTGCCAAGCCCTGATGGCTTGATTTTTGACTGATCTGCAAAGTATACTGCTCCATCAACATTGTCAGTGAAATCTTCAAAAAAATCTTTCCTATGAGTCATATGACAGGTTGCTCCTGAATCAAGCAACCAATCATTTTTCGAAGAAGCAAGTGAAGCATTAAACAAATCTTCATTTACTCCAATGTTACATTGTGCCTCAATATAGTGAGAGGATTCAGGTGCTTTACCTTTGTCTGTATCATCAATTTTACCTTTCTGCTGGTTTCTTTTCTGCTCAATTTTGTCCCATGGTAGCTTGCATGTAGAAGCATCATGTGATCCATTTCGTTTGCAGGGAATGCAATGCAGATCTGCCTTTTCTCCTTGAGAATGTCTGCCCCCCCTGCCTCTGAAATATCTTCCTCTTCCTCTTCTTCCACCTCTTCCTCTTGTAGAGTCTTGAGCAGGATGCTTTTCTTTATGAGCAAGGCACACAATCTCTTCAGAAGATTCAGGGACTGTCTTCTTTCCAAAGGCTTTCTCTCTTTCAGCAAACTTTTTCACAAGAGAGTCAAAGGTTATATCTTTAAGATTTCCATTTGCTTGTAAAGACTCAAGATAATTGGAGTAAGTAGGATAGAGTGCCTTGAGAAAAGCAATAAGAGGGATATCCAGCTCAACCTTAGTGGATTTGATATCATGCATTATGGATTTTACTTCAGATGCAAGAGCAAGAGGATCATTATTTTTCAGTTCAAGAGTGAAGAGTTTAATCATGAGCTGAACAACTTCAAGTGCAAAATGTGAGTCATAAAGTTCTTTCAGCTTTTGTAAAGCTTCAAAGGTAGTTGAATATGATGAAATATGGCGACTTACTTCTTCATTTACAGATCTTGCGATTAATGCATAGGCTTTGCTGTTCTTGTTTTCCCAAATGACGAGCTCTTTGTCTGATGTAGGCTGTACTGGGTCATTGTCTCCTTCTCCGACACACACTCCCTTCCACAACTCATTGAAGATGAGGGTGTGTTTTATCATCCGGGACCATTCAGGATAGTTCTCCTTGCCAGTGAGAACTATTCCTACCATAGAGATGATTGAATGCATTCTGTAAAAAAATACTTCTGCTGCTGATATACAGTGAAATTGTACTCAAAAGGGAAAAAAAAATTTCAAACACTTTTATGTACTGTTTCTTCAAATCCCTCCGAGGATAATGTATCCACTATATTCCATATCTACAAACTCAGTTCATAACTCATTCAAATGAAAACCATAATATATATATATATATATATATATATATATATACTGATCAATATAGCACACAGCTTTAGCGCACATATAAATCACTGCTTTAATATAGCCACAGCAACACGCATTAATTCAGCACTCTATCTCAAATAAAAAAAAAACACCGCACGATAGCCATGTTTCAACGCATCAGAAAAACAACGCATCAATCAAGCACCATTATCTTAGCAAAGAGGAGCACCGCACGATAGCCATGTTTCAACGCATCAGCAAAAACAACGCATCAATCAAGCACCATTATCTTAGCAAAGAGGAGCACCGCACGATAGCCATGTTTCAACGCATCAGCAAAAACAACGCATCAATCTTTTCACATTCCCACGCAGTGGAGTCCCAGCTTCGGTCATTCAAAGGTAAAAGAAGTTTTCAGGCTTCATTCGTGGGCCAGAATTTTATGCACAATATTCGGTCCAAAATGGAGCATTTTATGCACAATATATAGTCCGAAGTTTGCAAATATACAGTAAATTATACAGGCCAGTTCACAACCTGCTAAAAGGGCAAAGAGCTCTTGAACTGTAGGGTTTATTCCAAATTATAATACCCCCTACGGCCGTATGGGAAATGGGTATCAGAGAAGGGAATTCTTCTGGATACCTTTGGAGAAGTTATGCACTAGAGCTGCCATCTAAATGCCAGAAAAAAACAGAGAAACGTTGGATAACATGCCTTCTTTTTTTTTTTTGGCAAATCCGTCTCCGGAACGTCTGGTTGTTGCTTTCAATGAAATAATTTGAGTGTAGGGAGGAGTAATGTCTTCAAGCAGAGACCTCTTCGGTGGAAAATGCAAGCAATTTCACGCTTACGGAATGGCTCGCAAGCTTCAGGCCGAGTTCACGCCGCAGAAATGCAGGAAACAGACCTTCCTCTCGCGTAGTCTTTTCGATAGGATTACGTTACAGGCACCAACGCATACCATGTCTGCCATGGACTGAGGCAGAGCAGCGATATGTCTGGTGAGGCAATGGACAGAGGCAGAGCAGCACTCAGCACAGAGGCAGAGGCAAACTATTTCAGGACAGAGGCAGTGGCAGTGCTCAGGACAGAGGGAGTTACGACTATTTTTAGAACCTGGGACCTGTGCTCTGATACCATGTCAGGCCAGGAGTAACTCCAGACTTGGCAGAAAAACTGATGTGTTTATTTCATTAGGTAGCTATTGTTATATACATGAATGTGACTGATCAGTTCATCTTCTTGATGACTGTTCACATTCCACATTCACCCAATCGCAGAGGATTAGGTGTCAACAGGAACTTGCGCGTCCGTTAGGCAGCGGGGAAGGCGGTTTCCCGCCGAACCTATCTGCCACACTGCGCAATATAATTGGATTGCACCCTGCGGTACGAATACTGCCCACTGCCGAAAAGTGGTGCGGGGAAACCGCCCGCCCGCGAAACTGCCGACCCCTCGCTCGTTAACGTGTGCGTATCTTCTGCTTGCGATCACTGTTGATCTGCCGCGTCTAGACCCGACGGCCCTCGTTGTCCCAATCCCGTTGACCTCTGATAACCCGCATAATATGATCTCCACCATTGATTTTTATGATCCAACGGCTGGGTTTCGTTTCGCTGTTTAATCTGCCTCTGTGTCGTCCATCGCCTCCCGCCAGTTTCCAATGTAATTTTTGTGTTTGTAGCAGTCCTGTGCACCCGAAGAAGAAAGGAGCTCATGGTTAAATACTCAGCGCATTTAAAGACAAAATGGCCGAAGGACAGAAAGGACACCCTCGATCAGTTCAACCATTTAGCAGTTATGGAAATTTATTCAATTAATATTTCACCTGTTCAGGAAGGACATCAAAGTACAGAAAGAGCCATTTTGTTCATTAAAAACAATCAAACTGTTATCAAAGACCCATATCTAATTGTAAATGTAGTTGGTGGTCAATTATGACCCCTACACGCATGAGTTATGCAGATCAATTTTGTATTCAACCTCCATATATACCCAGAAAAAAGATGTAATCGGGTTGATGAGTGTTATTTTGTTGTAAAGTTCAACTTCTGGAGATTGTAACTGCTGTGATACCTGCAGCGTCTAGTCTTCATTTTCAGCTAATGCAAGCTTCTTTTGCTGTTAATTGCTCACTGTCCACTTCTTCTTCTTGTTCCAGGTTGTGCCTGTTTTGCATTTATTCATGTGTTGTTAATGTTTAACATTAGAGGGGCTGTCATCCCACCCCTGTGTTAGGATTTAGCATGTATCATTGAATTTGTTTGCAGGTTTTTGTTATTTTAATGCCAGAGAGATGTCATCCTATCTGTGTATTAGAAAACATATTTACAGACCTTTTAACTGGTTGCAGCTGGCCATCACAGAGTCATGTGCATTTGGTGGTGTGATCAGTGTTCTCCATCATCACATTTTCTTTAAAACTGTGAGTAATTGGTGGTCTAAAGCCTTGTAGTCTGGGGGTGTTCACCCATGTCTGGGGTCAAGCACAGTAGAAGTGGTTATCTAGCTTGAATATCCAGCATTTCTTTCATTCATCCACCATTTATCCAACATTTTGTTGAGTTTGTAATGTTCCTGAGCATCTCCGATATACAACCTAGGAGAGTTTCTTGGGGTGATAACAAGATGGTTGTGATCATACCTTGGTTTCATTATGATCCTCTTTGATGGATGGTTGCGCCCATACCTAGATCCATTTACATGTTCATTCTCTAGATGACTGCATCCACGTCACAATTCGTGTATCATTTGACAGAGTTCTCAGTTATGTATATGTATCTATACTTGCTTGTATGTTTTTCGACGGCAAACTACGGTTCCTCACACTGATTCATAAAGCATTTCATCCCTCTCTCTAGTTCGGCCTTCACGCTTTAGGGGGCATTTATTACATAACATTTTGTCATTGTCCCTATACTCCCTATTCCTTGATCCTTGAGGACCTCTACAGTGAACCCCACATGCTTTCACTTCATGAAGAAACTCCCATTGTCTCCCTCTTCGTGAGCAGATCAATTCCGTTTTGCAACATTTCCCCTGAAACTTCTATTTTGCCCAGTTTACACGACCAGTGCTAATGACCTTTGTCTCCCTCATGCTGACGTAATGAGATTAGCACTATCCCTAGCGCCAACCGGAGTGACTGAGCTATGTTCCATTCACGTCGGTCTTGTTATGGAAAGTTTTTTAAATTAGGAGCTGAATCTTCCAACTCTAGAAGCTTCGTAACGGAAGTTTGGTAAATGGTTTAGCTGGATGGGGCCGAGGATGTCAGTTTTAGCTCCTTTCCCCTATAATGATGGAACTACCTCAAGGGATAAGACCTTCTCCCATGAGAAGAGGATCCATCTCCCATCCATTCATCCTATATAAACCTCCCTTATTCCCAAGCACAAGCTAGTGTTAATGTTGGTGTGCTAGTGCTATTTTGGTTTGGAGTAAACAACAAGCTATTCATAATTGTAGCTATCTAGTTGTGTGAGGGAGAAGTGTGATTTGGTTTGGAGTGAAGCTTAAAGGGAAGAGTCTTAAAACTATTGTTGATTGAGGCCATCATGGAATGCTAGCAAAAGTGTGTGGGAACCTGGTCTTGTCAAAGGATAACCGCAATGTCAAGACAATGGTTGTAATCTCTCTTTGATAGTTGCATATATATATATATATATGCAACTATCGATTGATTTCCTACATGTTTTTTCATCATACATATTCATGGCTTCATGTTTCTTGACTTGTTAAGTAGGTTGAATTACAATTTGTCTATTATCACGATTGTTGTTTGTTGTTGTTTACTTGTTTCAGGTGCTTGAAAAATGAAGTGAGAGATAGCTGGAGAAAGCAAGCAAGGACATCATCAAACAGGATAAGCGTACTAAGAGGTAGGCCCTCTTATTTGGTTATAACCTAAGGAAATCTTCCATAGAATGTATATGTTGTGGCTTGACCCATCATCGAGCTAGAGGAATTTGTTTGTGTCTGCACTTATAATTTTACCTCACCACACCTAGTTTATTCTCAATTAGGTTCTTCTTAATTTGAAGTGCTTTCCCACTTTTGTAAACCTACCATGAGCCTTCAAAATAATGCAACAATTAGGCTAAGTTTAGATATAGATTTATGAATAAGAAAACTTTTCACAACTTTCCTTATCCATCTATATGCACTAGAACTTTTAGGTGGACGAGTGATTGTGTCTGTATACTTCCTTATTGTCTAGCCATTAACATGGACATCCCTTGTGTCAACTGCATGAAAATGATGTTCACTGCATTAGGGGAGTAAAATACCAAGCCATGTTAGATGGGCATGAAAAAGGGAGGATGTTCAACAAAGGAATTTTTTATCTAAAAAGTAGTTTGGTCTAGCAGATGGGAAAATATACAAGTGTAGAACTTTTTGGGCAATGTTAGCAATGAATGTCAGATTGTCTGGCTTGTTGGAAAAAATTTACAAGAATATATAAATTAGCTAGTTGGAAAGTTCTAATTAGTAGCAGGAAGATGGGTGTTTAGAAACATAAACTGACAACATGAAGGTGGTAGACTCAACAATCATTACAACGATATTTCTAAGGGATTAAAAAGAAATCACATTTACTTCTAGGTCTGTTATTGTATATGCCTCTCAATTTGCAAGTGCTTACATTAGTTCTTCAATATCAACTAGCCCTTCTCTAGCCATATTTATTCTAGCATGAGTAAAGGAGCTCTATGGTAAAATTGTATTGGATTTGAACCTAGATAAGGAACCAGGGACTCCACCACTAAATCTTTCGCTGGTGCAACAAATATATATGTACCCGTATCTACACATGGAAGGTTAAAATACATTAGGACTTTCAGGGCTTTACTCGTGCGTCAGAACTAGGGAGGTATGTACTTTACTCAACTTAGAAATCACCTTTGAATTACAACATTGATTTAACATGCTTTATTTTACAGTATCTTATATTGACAGGTTCCTCTCTGCAAATGTACTCAACAGACAAAAGCTATAACTTTCAGGGGTTTCTTGCATCCTTTTTGCCTCGTATGTGGTTATTACTTGTTACATAGGTTTTAGCTTGAACGTGATAGGTAATTCCTAGTTACATAAATGCAATACAATGTCTCACATATATTATTACTTTTCAACTATATGCCTATCTATCTAATGCAATACAATTTTTGTGTGTCTATAAATTATGTCTATCTATATAATTTATGGGATTATTATAGTAGTTCATTCCAATACAAGTATATGAACATATAGGTATATGACAATGAGTGGACTCTCAAAGAGGCTGAAAACTACAAAAAACTATAGCAGACGTCTTCAAATCACGAGAAGAACATGTGTAAGTGGTATGTTTCCACAAGGTTTTCTCTTTATAAAAATAAAAAATCAAATTCTAAATATTATTATTCCTATTATGCATATAATAAGAGGCATTATCCGAACAATAATTTGAACTTTCCTTGGAAAAATGTCACTAGTTGTTCTTCTTTTATCGGGTTTATTAAGTATTGTTCTCTCCACTCATAGGGGTTTGTTTTCTCTCTAGCAACAAAGCCATACTTGAGCTAAAGATATTAATTCAATATGATTTAAAGAAATATCCAAACCCTTGAGACAATACAATGGTGGTGCCACCATGAGACTCATTATGGTCCCTATGTGCTTACCAAGTGAAGACCATAGGTGTCACAAAGACCTAGATGTCAAGCTTTAAAGGCAATGGGAAATAGTTTATAATACAGGAATCACAAATCAAACATCAAATGTTAGTGATGTAATGCTAAGTAATGCTAGCACTACTTCACCTAGGAAGAATGTAAATTAAATACATGCTCTTATCGTAATATCAATGAGGACCTCTTACCTTGGTAAGAGGCCAAATAAGATGGTGCATGTAAAATTTGGCTAAAAATAAAATTCCATGAAATGTCATGAATATAAACTTTGGTTAAAAATAAAATGTCATAATGAAAAAAAAAAAAGTTTCTTCAGACTTTGGCCTAAAACAATAAAAGGGTCATCGATTTTTTTGCAAGATTAATATCAAAGGACCAACTAATTACTATAGTCCCTGCAACCCTTTGGGAAGAGTAATAAGCACATGCAAACAAAGATAATGACAAGTATATCATGTCATATCAAGAATTTTTGTCCAACATTGTAGAAGAACTAGAAATTGGGAAGCCTGTTACTAGAGGTTTTACTAAGAACTTCATCCAAGGAGTACATCCAAAAAAAAAATTGGAGAGTCAAAGTTAAGGGTAAAGAAAATATTCTTGTACTTGTAGGTTAATGAGGAAAAAAAGTAACAATTATTCAATGAAATTTGTTACAAAGGCATTTCTTCAATCTTAAAAGGAATTTCTGTGAAAATTTCAAAAATAGAGTGTGCTAGATAGAAGTATAACATGTTGGAGCTTTTAAAATACAAAAAAATTGTGAATAGGGAGGTGTGATATAAAATAACTCCTCGAAACTCTATAAAGTGTTGATTAGTAGTTATTAATGTCAAGTTAAGTCATTGATGACAAGCAATATCAAGTTCGGGGGGATATTTTTGAAGTGAGATTGTTGAGCATGCCAAGTCTCAGTGATAGATGTCAAGTGTCAAGTTTAGGACGAGCCTACTAAGTAAGTTATAATTGATTTCTTGATTCCTAGCTTGAGGTAAAGGATACAGGAAATATATTTGAATGAATTTTTGCTTAAGTTCCTCAACTTCAATGAGACAACTAAGAGTTTAGTTGGATAGTCCTCTCAAATGGTATATGGAACTTGGTATAACTCCTAAGGGATGTAGGTTTTAACCCCATATAGAAATTCCCTGAATACGAATTCTAAGAACATAAAATAAACAATGCGAGAGCATAACACATATGCATAGAGATTTTCCCCTGGATCCCAAAATCGGAACTACCAACTTGATTTTTCATTATGTTCCTTTCAATGTTACAATACATATTTATACATGCTGAAGCATCCAATACCATGGACCAAAAACCATCGCATCCAAAACCATGGACCGAAAACCATCACGTCCAAAACCATGCACAAAACAATAGGTAGGTCCGCCCAACCTAATATAGGGTCCAAAAAAAAAATTCCCCAAGGCAGTGCCTTGGACCCCATAGAGGGGGGCTACCCGCCCCCCTCAAACCCCCCGCTATGCAATTGGCGCAACGAAGGGTGGGCTCCGCCCCCCCTCTAACTCCTCGGTTAACTATGTTGGCTAGTCGTAGAAAGAATATAACACAACCCAACATTCTCCCACTTGTTGTTTTCTTTTCATAGGGGGCCACAGGAGAGCTTAGTCATTTATCCCCCCCTGCAATTCCCATTGTTTCTCTACGCCAAGGAAACTTCTCAAATTTTGTCAATGCATCCGAAATATTCTTCAAATTGTCTACCTTTACCAGCAACACCTTTTTGTCTTCTATCATATCCCTCACAAAGTGATACTAAACATCAATGTGCTTTGTCTTTGAATGGTAAGCAAGGTTCTTTACCCAGAAAATTGCACTTTGGTTGTCATAGTCTATCCTTATAGCTCCCTGTACTAACCCCATACTTGAAAACAATCTCTGCAACCAAACTGCTTCCTTGCTTTCATGAGTGGCTACCATGTATTATGCCTTTATAGTTGATAGTGCCACTACAGATTGTTTCTTACTCATCCAACTAACTACACTTCCAAATAGGTTAAAAACATACCCACTTGTAGATGTTCTCTTATCTAGATCGCCAACTCGGTCCGCATCAACAAAGCCATGGATATCCAAAACTCTATCCAATCCTGGTCTTCCTTGGTAGCACAAACCATAATCACCAGTGCCACACAAATACCTGAAAACTCGCTTCACTGCTGCCCAATTCTCCTTCCCTGGTTTTGACATAAACTTGCTCAATACTCTCACTGCATGTGCAATGTCTGGTCTAGAACAGACCATCGCATACGTCAGGCTACCAACTGCACTTGGATACGAAACACGGGACATATCCTCTTCCTCTTCTTATGTCTTGGGACACTGTTCAATAGATAACTTTACACCTACATGAATAGGAACCTTCACTGGTTTACTATCCTGCATATTAAGCCTCTACAGTATTCTCTCGACATACTTCCTCTGGTTTAACCAGAGCTTCCTCTTTGCCTAATCTCTTTTAATTTCCATGCACAAAATAATGTTTGCAGCACCAAGATATTTCATGTCGAATTTGGAGGACAATTGGGTCTTCAAATCCTGGATAATTTCTTTGTCATTTCCAACCAACAACATATCATCCACATACAAGACCAGATAAATAACATGGTCACCAATTAATTTAAAATACACACAATGATATGCCTTGCTTCTAGTGAAGCCAAGTCCCTGTATAAATGTATCAAATTTCTGATACCACATCCTTGGTGATTGTTTTAACCCATACAAAGACTTCTTGAACTTGCACAATAGTTCTTTCTTACCCTTCACCACAAAACCTTTGGGTTGCTTCATCTAGATCTCCTCTTCTAGAACCCCATGAAGAAATGTTGTCTTCACATCCATATGTCCTCGCTCAAAATCGAAAGTAACAACAATAGATAAAAGTAATCTAATAGAAGCTACCTTGGCAACAGGAGAAAAAATATCACCAAAATCAATTCCCGACACCTGGGAATAACCTTTTGCTACCAACCGAGCTTTGTATTTCTCCACCTTTCCTTATGCATTTGTCTTCTTCTTGAACACCCATTTGTTGCCAATGGGTTTCCTTCCAACCGGAAACTCCACCAGATCCCAAGCCTCATTTTTGTGCAAAGATGTCATTTCATCAACCACGGCCTGTTTCCAGAGTTTTCCATCCTCTAAATCTACTGCTTCCTTCATAGTTCTGGGATCATCATCAGTAATAGATAAAGAAAAATTTGAACAGAATGCAGATGGACTATACCTTTCCGGATGCCTTCTTTCTTGCACTGATCTTCTCACAACTGGAGTTTGTGGCTCTTCATCTTCTGATTCCTCTTCTGCTGTAGAGTCTGATTCTTCCTCCTTTAGATCAAAATCTATCTCTTTAGGTTCCTTTGATGGGACTTCATGTTTAATAACGTTTTTCAGCTCTCTGAACACCACATCTCGACTGTACACAACCTTCCTTGTTACTGGGTTCCAAAGTTTATAACCTTTAAACCATCTTTATACCCAATAAAGATGCACTTTTGATATTTACTATCCAACTTTGTTCTTTTCTCCTTTGGAACATGTACGTATGCATCACATCCAAATACCCTCAGATGTGAAAGAGAGGGTTTCTTACCAGTCCATACCTCTTGTGGAGTCTTATCCTCCAACGCTTATGAAGGTGATCTGTTGACTAGGTAACATGTTGTCTCCACTGCCTCTACCCATAATTCAGGTCCTAACCTGGCACCACTAAGCATGCTTCTTGCCCTTTCCATAAATGTCTTGTTCATTATTTCTGCAACCCCATTTTTCTCATGTGTGTATGGAGTAGTCTTCTATCTTGCTATACCAAACTTCTTACGTAATTCTTCAAATTCCTTGTCGCAAAAATCTCTACCGTTCTCTAACCTCAACACCTTTATCTTCTTCTCTGTCTGGCTTTCCACCAGAGCCTTAAATTCTTTAAACATGTCAAAGACTTCATATTTCTTCTTAAGGAAATATATCCATGTATTTCTTGAGAAATCATCTACAAATGATACATAGTACATAGACTTACCCAGTGATGGAACCTTCACAGGCCCAAACACATCATTGTGCACAAGATCTAATATTTGTTTCACCCTCTTACCCCCAGATGGGAAACTCACCTGATTCTGCTTCCCATATACACAATTTTCACAAAAATCAAAATCCAGAGAGTTGTTACTCATACCTTCTACCATACCTTTACCATGAAATATCTGAAGGCCCTTCTCTCCAATATGTCCAAGCATTTGATGCCACAACATGGTCTTCTCTCCAGAGACCACTAGGTTTTCTACTCCACTTTTAGGAACCATAGAACTATTGCACCCATCAACAATAATGCTACCTTGAAGCTTGTACAGAGTTCCAATCCGAACTCCATGCATAATTACTAGTGCTCCCCAAACCATCTTGCAGGTATCCTTCTCGAACGCTACTTTTACACTTGCATCATCCATCTTCCTTACATAGATCAGATTTTTGGCCAATGCAGGAATATGCAGAACACCCGGAAGTGTTCTAACCCTTCCACCTTGCAACTTCAACTTTACTTTGCCACGACCAACTATTCTAGCCTTCCTATCATCCCTTAAGAAGACATCACCACCATCTTATTTTTCATACTCGCGGAACCACTCCCTGTGGGGAGTGAAGTGAAAGGATGCACTTGAGTTAATCAACCATGCCTCATGATCTGCATGTGTACTTGAAGAAGCCAAGTACACATCCCCACCTTCATTTGAGGTGGTTTTCACCTCTACAGAAGGAGCATCATCAAATGCCTTTCCTTTCTCAGGAGCTTTAGATTTATAGTCCCTTTTGTAGTGCCCTTCCTTTCCGACTTTTTAGCAAACCACCTTTACAAGTTTTCCTAGAGATTTAGATCTCCCTCTAGATTTAGATCTCCCACTCAATGACTTATTTTTCTTTCTGTTCTGGGACTGTCCTTGTACAGACAAGGCATCACCATTCTGGCTCTCCATATTTTTCCGTCTCATCTCCTCCGTCAGCAAGGATGAAACTATTTCGTCAAACTACAAGGCAATTTCATTGCTACCTATTGTAATAACTAGACTATCCCACGAATCTGGTAGAGAACACAACAAACTAATTCACTTATCGTCATCTGAAATTTTAATATCAATAGATAATAAAAAACTTACCATATTATTAAATGTGTTCAGATGCTTTGTCACCAAGTCTCCATATTTCATCCTCAGGTTATACAACTTTTTCTGTAGGAACAATTTATTCACTAGAGACTTAGATTGGTACAAAGTCCCTAACTTGTCCCACAAAGCCTTAGTTGTAGCTTCCCCTAATACATTCAGCAATACTGAATCCGAGACACACAATTGTATTGTGCTCTTTTCCTTCCGATTCAACTTCTTCCATTCTTCATCGGACTCTCCTGTTGGTTTTGTACCCGGATCTACCGTGATCTAGTGATCTTTATCCACCAACAGATCCTCCATCTTGAGTTTCCACAGCTCAAAACTCTGACAATTAAATTTCTCGATCTCTATCCTTCCACTGCTTGCCATATTCTTTCACCACTAGAATCGATCCCGCAGATCTCCCGCTGAACAGGGTCTACCACAGGCCCGAGCGACACCCCTCAGCGACAAAGGCGTTCCCTTGAAGCTAAAACAACTCTGATACCAAATGTAGGTTTGAATCCCATACAGAAATTACCTGCATATGAATTCTAAGAACATAAAATAAACAATGTGAGAGCATAAAACATAAAACACATATACACAAAGATTTTCCCCTGGATCCAAAAATCAGGACTACCAGCTTGATTTTTCATTGTGTTCCTTTCAATGTTAAAATACATATTTATACATGCCAAAGTATCCAATACCATGGAACGAAAACCATCGCGTCCAAAACCATGGACCGAAAACCATTGCGTCCAAAACCATGTGCAAAAACCATACACAAAACCATAGGGAAAGAATATAACACAACCCAACAAGGGATAAGGAGTTGTCACACTTTGAAGGTTTAGCAGGGTTCCAAGACTCATAATTCCACCATCAAGCTTGAATGACCCAATTTTTAGGCTTATTTAAGGCTAAGATAATATAAGTAGGATCAACCATAATACCCACCTGTTACACAGTATTTTTTCACGCCTCCTGCACTTCCCTGTGACATACCCTGGAGTGCCAGAAACATGATCATTATATAGTATACTCATCCATGTATATAGTTTAGATCCCTCCTTCAAATTTTCTTGGAAAATCTCTAGAGCTTTAAGCCAGTGATGGCATCACTCTATTCCCTGCCATACCCATGATGGTATCAAAGAGGAAGTTTTCCCAAAGAGGATGAGAATCTTCGTGATCTAGAAGCTTCCATAGCGGCGAGATGGAGGTGGTTTCGCATAGATGAGGTCGAATCCTCTTAATTTGACCTCTTGGTGTCATCCCTATGAGCTACATCCTTGAGATGTGGGCCTAAGCCTATCTTTGTAGGAGTCCTAACTCCCTCTCTCAGCCTATCAATTCCTCCTCTCTGATTCCCAAATGTTTGATTTATGTCTATTTGCACCCCTTTGCTGAGCTTGTGCTTAGAGGTTATTCATTAGACTTGGAGAAGGAGTGTTTGGAGAGTTTCTTGGCTTGGACTTGGATTACCACTCAAGGAGAGCCTTTCAACATCAAGGCTATGGTTGTAAGATTCCCTTTATTCTTTAAATAATAATACAACTGTTGGTTCATCTTCCCAAAATATATATGTTCATGTATGTATTTGCTTGGCATTCCTTGATCAGCTAAGTAGGTTATTATTGGATTCGCTATTGATTTTGGAATGCTTTGTTGTCTCTTGATCACTTGTGTAGGTCCATAAGTGCTAAAAGAAGTAGGGACAAGTCCGTGACGCAAGCAGTTTTAGGATCTTAACAAAGGAAATTAGAATAGCATCAGAGTGAGGTAGGTCATCTCTCTCATTCTACTTTTCAATTATAATCTAGGAAGATGTCTAGTTGATTGTCACTTCAGTTTCTATACCCACTCATTGCACTAGAGGGATTATCTCTGTCTGCAGAGAGGATTAACCTTGTCAACAAAATGGTGACTCTGTTGGGGAACCTATGACCCTTTGCTTCCATTCCTTCACCTTGTATTTTGATGAGTTTGATCAACCATTTTTTTTTAGACTTCATTGCTTCTTTGTAGTTAGTGTCACTTTTTGGTAGATGCCCGAATGTTGTTAACTTGAGTTATTTTTGAAGATTTTGGATTTATTTTTTGTTTTCCTCTACCATCGCAGGTATGAAAGGGAACAGAGCGATGCCATTGTTGGCTTAACACGGTGCAATAGGCGATCATCGTGGTTGTCAGCCTGATAAGGCCGATGACCCTCATTTTAGGGTTTCAAGAGGCATTTTTTCAGGGAAAGCTCGAGATATTTTCCAAGCAAAGTTAAAGGAGTGATATGAACTCTATACATGGATGAGTATATTGTATAATGATCATGTTTCGAGCACTTTAGGGTATGCCACAGGGAAGTGCAGGAGGCATGACGAAATTCTGTGACTGTGGCAAAGGTTTCCCATGTTGTTGTAGTAGTTGTCCTTGCTATTGCAATTCTTTCCCTTGCTACTACAAAGATTTCCCTTGCTACTACAAAGGTTTCCCTTGTTGCTGCAAAGGTTGTCCTTGTTGCTGCAAGGGTAGCTGGATAGTTCTTGGGGTTATACCCTGAGGGTATTGATAGTTCCCGAATTGGATCTAGCCATATCCACTAGGAATAGCGGATTGACCAGGCTAAACATAAGGTCCAGCTTGAGGAATGTAAGGCGGATTAACCAAGGCTTGCGAACCATATGGGACATAAGCCTGTTGGAATGGGACCTAAGCCATATATGGTTGTTGGTATTGGACGTTACCTAACCTGGATGGACCAACAGGGTTAGGAATAGCGCCATAAAATGGTTGATTCATCCAAACCATGTGAGTTTGTAATCCACTCACATTAGTTTCGCCTGACATGAGAGGAATATTTATATCTTGCCCCCCAGGTGGTGGCACAGTCTATCCACTTGATGGAGGGATAGAAGAACTTACCAAGACCTGACCTAAGACAGCTGGTTGAACCAAAAGAGTCAGCTCAAACGATGAAACAAGTTGAGACAGAATGGTAGGTTGAACTAGAACTGAAGTGACTGCAGTTTGTATAATGGTTCGAGAGGTCGTGTTCTGAACAAACGAACCTGATGTATGCATAGAATTGGAAGACTAGATGGGGTTCTGATACAATGAAGAGGCACTAGGAGTGCCCGAAACTAACTAAGCTAAAGCGGTATAGCGATGTGGAAACATGGGTCCACTAGTCTTAGGATAGGATAGAGAGAGGACTATTCCTGTATAAGGAAAGCCTTCTGGAGGGAACTCATATCCCTACTCATCATCTACATGAGTATGGGTAGCAGAAACTTCCAAATGACCCGAAGAGGAGACTAGGATCTCACCTTCTAACTCCATAGATGGAAGCAATTGGTGACGAGGAACCCAAGATGTATGAGGAGATAACTTCAAAGGAATACCAAGCCGATTGTATAGACTGTAAAGATGTTGAGGAGATATCAGAATAGGATCGAACAAGGGGTTCAGTGAATATACAACCAACCCTTGTGGATTTTTAGGAGTTTGCGGACTCTTAGGGGTCTGAATAGGATTATCAAAGGAATCTGGAGCAAATTCTTGAGGTGACCAGGTATCTGATGGAGGTGAACGAGAAGACAAAGGTTGGATACTCAGAACAATTCCAAGTTCAAAACCTTAATCCTCAAGCGACCAATGAAGTTCTGGATGAACTCCTTGGGAGGACCCTTCAGTATCAGACAGTGAAGCGGAACTATGAGATGGACTCAATGGTTCAGCTAACTGCTCAATTGGGCCTTCGACATGATAGATCAACTCCTTATTATCCACAGGCCAATGGCCAGGTTGAAGCAGTCAATAAGGTTTTGATTACTATGCTTTAGCGTACTGTTGGGAATCACAGAAAGGATTGGCATTTAATGTTATTATTAGCTCTTTGGGCTTACAAAACTTCTGCTAAGACGGCCATTGGATTGACTCTGTTCCAGCTGGTGTATGGTTTAGAGGCAACTCTTCCAATCGAATGCGAAATCCCTTCGCTTAAGCTAGCTATCGAACTTCTTCCGAATAACTCGCCTGAAGAGAAAAAACTAATGTATCTCGAGAGACTTGACGAGACTCGCCACATTGCTGTGATGGTCATCGAAGCTCAAAAGAAGCGAGTCAAAGCTCATTTTGACCAATTCATTTCTCCTAACACTTTTGCTGAAGGCGACTTCAAGCCAACGATAAATTAGGGGCAAGAAAGTTCGAACCCATGTGGCATGGGCCCTACATCGTCAAGCATGTCTTACAAAAAGGTGCCTATGAGCTATGTGATTTTGAGGGAAATGCATTGTCACAGCCCCGTAATGGGTTGTATCTCAAAAAGTATTATGCGTGAAATTCATGTACTAAATTCCGTACATTAGTGTGTTAATTCATTAGTGTGCGTTTTTTTATTTTTGGTGTGTTTGTTTTCTTTGCAAACATATGCTTTTCTACTTATCACGTGTTCCACTTGGTTTGTAGATGTCATAAGGTCATTACGTTGATTTTGTTGATGGTGTTTCTCGTAGCACACAGAACCTCTCTTCCGCAGCATGGGTACTCTATGAGCCTAATGGCCGCTGATTAACTTACAAGGTATCTACCTTGGTCAAACAACCAATAATATTGTTGAATATAGTGAAATTACTGAACTCTTGTGAGAAGCACTTGCTCTTGGCATTAAGGATTTAGTTGTCAAGTTGGATTCACATCTCGTTGCGTTACAATTAAACAATCATTACTCAATGACAAATCCACAGATAATGTGTATGTATCTACGTGTTAGATTGTTGGAAAGAATTTTTTATTACGTTGCATATCAACATATTCCACATAATTTAAATACATAACTGATGCATTTGCGTCATTTATAAAACTGAATCATGTTATGAACACATAAGTAGAAATAAAACATCCATATATATATATATATATATATATATATATATATATATATATATATATATATATATATATATAGATATATATAGAGTGTGTATATATATATATAGATATATATATAGAGTGTTTACATCAAAATGTCAAAAAATAGAGTGTTTTGGGACACTTGGCTTTCAAAGCCTACAAAATGTGTAAAAGACTAGATAAACTATCAAACTGCACAGTGCTCATGATAGCATGAGACCGCCCTGATCACTCGGCCTAGCAGCCGACACAGTCTCGCAGAGACTCCCATAGTGTGTCTTTGCCAACACAGTGGAACATCATTGATAGTGGCATAATCTGGAACCCCTCGAGTTATTACCTCCAAATTGCGCTCCATCTCAGCTAAAGGGTCTACCCCTTCATTGCAGTCTGCACCCACTATCGAATGAGAAGATCGTCGCTATTGGAGACATGCTTGGTGGTCTCTCTAGTCCCACATATGCACATTTATTATAAGTTGAGTCTTAGATTACACTTTTATAAAAATCATAAAACTTGAAAAAATAAAAAATAAAACATGTTTTTACCTACATCGGTACATTGTTCGCCTGGTGGTAGAGGTAGATATGGATCCTATTAGAGTCGGTCTAGTAGCCCTCCACCAGAGATCAAAGCTCTTTGCATTTCATGATTAGGTGTCCCATCAGTGTGATCATGTTGCATTCCGTTAGGCATGCCATAATCCTGGTGGAGGGAGTTTGTGTCGTTATTCCCCTCTTGTTTGGCACTGCTGGTTCAGGTTTGTTCAAGTAAATAAAATCCTCAAAGGGTCATTCATCTTGCTTTAAGTTTTAAGGTCTTAGGTCTAGGGTTGAGTCCATTTTTGTCTTGAGAGGTCATAAAGGACCAGCAGGCCAGAGGGATGTCCTTCATTAAACATTATTTCAAAAATTCTCATCATTGTACAGCTAAATTTTCACCTTGTTCTCAAAAACTCTGTTTTTGAAAACAAAGGTCATTATCTCATTTTTGTAAAAATTCTCAAAATTTCAAATTCTTCAAATGTCGAAGTGCAGCCTTGGTCTCCTTTGCCAAAGCATCCTAGAAGCTATCCCTGCAAAAAATTTCAGAAGAAATCATCATTTCAACCAATTTTTCAAAGAAAAGAAATTAAAGGTCAGAGCCAATTAATTCAAAAAGTGTCAACACTCAAAACATTACAAAGTGGGTTTTGGGCAAGTAAAAATCAAAAGGAAACCTATAAAAGCACATCACTCCTCATTTGCAACTCATTTGCCTCTTACAAGCTAAGTGAATCCTTGCAAAGTCGATTTTAGGAGTTCTTGAGCAAGTTGAGCAGTTTCAGAGGTGCGCTACGCGTCAGGAGAGGCGCGCTACGCGTCAGAGGGGCGCTACGCGTTGGGCAGGGCGCGCTACGCGTTGGGGTTTTAGCTCAACAAACTTCCAGCAAGTCATCAAATCGATTTTTCTCTCAGGCAAAGTGCAGGTAGGCTTCTCCTCTATGCCTGGATTTGGTTTTGCAAGATGAAAAAGAGAATTAATATGTTCAAATGCTATGTAAATGATAAATCAAAACCCTCCCTCGTTGTGAAAAATTTAAAGTTTCAATGGTACTAGGGTTTCAAATTTCTCTTGCTGTCCGAGGTTGCCCATTTATAAATCCCTTTTTCCCTCATTTTCATCACCTTTCTCCCTCAAATTTTCCCTTGAAATTTTATCATTCTCCTCTCTAAAATTCCTAAAAGCATACTTAATTCCTAAACCCTACTTCACTTTAAAATCCCACAATTTTGTAATTTCCCGTGCTTGTCTTCCCTAAATTCCTTCTTTGTGTTTATTCTCCCTAATTCCCACATGTTCCCCTATCCCTAACAATTCCCTTCTATTTATGTCCCCTTGGTGACAGCATTTGAAAAAGTCAAAAAGCAGTTAATTGGGTGCCAAGTCAGCAATATATTTCAGTCATCTTGCCTTCATAACCATGTCAGAAACCGAATCAGATTATGAGCAGAGCTATGACAGTGATTCAACACCAGAGGTAGAAGTTCCAAGGAGGCATCACAAGGGTGGTAAGGGTGGTCGGCATGTCAGAGAGGAGCCCACTTCATTGGCTCATTTGCAAGCTTGTCCACTTGCAATGTCATGTTTTCAGTATCAATCATGCTTTGGATATTGTGATAAGATCTCACAAATTCAACACCATAGAGAGCTGGTCCACTTGTTTGTCCTACATTTGCACAATGGCCATGTGAACCTTGCAGGAGTGGATTTCACCTTATCACCTGAAATGGTTGCTCAAGCCACCGGGATACCAAATGTTGGGGAAGAGTGGACCAAGCGCAAGCTACTAGATAAATTTCATTATCAACCATACATCAAACCCGGATGCATGAGGCACCTTACTGTTCTTTTTCCTTTCAGATTCCTAAGGGATGAGTATGCACCCTTGATGAGGCTCATTATGCGTTATTTCACTTGTGAGGGCAGATTTTCACGTTTATATTCGTACCATATCCGTTTGTTGATGCATTTCACCCGGGTACGAATGATGAACATTCCATTTTTCATGTGCCGAAATATAGAGAAGATGGTGCCCGTAGTGCAAAGGAAGAATCCCGCACAGCAGCTCAAAAGTATATATCATTATGCACTGATCGAGATCATAGTGATGCATCAGTTGGCATAGCAGGGTATTGCTTGGGAGGATTTCATTTCTCGCGACTTCTTCATGGTGCCACAGCCACCTCTCGAGGTTGTCCATGATGAGGGAGGGCCTTCACAGCAGTTTGATATTCCTGAGGCGGAGCATGTCAGTGCTCCTCCAGCATATGTTACATATCAGAGAGGTCATAGGGTCTTATTTGCATCTGCACAGCGAGTATTATCTTCATACCAGGTGGAAGGGATCTCACCTTCTTCATCAGCACAGCGAGTGTTATCTCCACACCAGGTGGAAGGGGCCTCGCTTTCGACAGCATCACAGGTACAAGAGAGAGGCAAGCAACCCAAGATTGATGAGGGGCCATCAGGTGATCCAAACATAGATGTTGTTGACCTTGATATCAGCTCTCCTAGCTTAGAGTCAAAGGAGATCATTCAGAAACTTAGGGCGGAAAATGACTTGTTGCAACAAAAGTTGGAAATGGAAAATTGGACAATCACATACTTAGAGCAGCGCAACAAGCAATTGGAGGATGAACACACTCTTGATGAGTTGCGGAGGATCCGAGAAGACCGGAACTTGGCTCGCAAGAGACCCGGTGATTTGACACCTATTGAGCAAGGGTCTATGCTCATTCGGGTGAACTCTCATTTAGAAAGGTTGATAGCCAAGGCAAACAGGGACAAAGACATGCTCCGCCACATGAAGAACCATTATTGGGCCCGCATGCATGTGTGCAAAGCAAAAATGAAGGTACTCAAAGCACGCTTGGCCAAGGCACTAAAACGGAGGAAAAGGTCCGATCCGCTTCAAATTTTGGCTGAAGCCACCTTGAGGGAGCATGGTGCTCAATGATACACCTCCCGCTCAAAATTCAAGAAATTTGGAGCAATTTTGGTCAATTTTGAATTTTTTTTGCCAAAAACAGGTTTTTGCCCTCAACGCGTAGCGCGCCGCGTGCTACCCTTAAGTTGGGGAGGTCCATTCCACAAAAACTCAGCATTTTTGGATTTGTCATGAAAAATTGCACTTTCTCAGCCACTGCCAAGACATTTCATGGAGATTTGAGCCCTCAAAAGGTCAAAAAACAAGCAAAAAATGACCTTCTGCCACTTTTTGGACACACAGGAAGCAGTCTTGGGAGATTGCAATTTTGGAGGGGAAAATGGCCACCAAATTGAGAAATTCCACTTGGGTTGGAGAGTATACATCCAGAACTTTCCAACAAGCCCACTTGTGCCTCATTTGGATGTCGGGAAGTGCCTCAAAAGTGGCCTGAAAGGCGCGCTACGCATTGGGAAATGGCGCGCTACGCGTTGGGAAAATTTGCCAGTTTTGCATCTTCAGCACAGGAAAATGCAGCAGTGACTAGTTTTGACTTTTTGGTTGGATTTTTCATCCTCCTTGATGTATTTGATGTAATTTCATGATTGACATGACACTTTTTACCTATTCTAGAAGATTCATTCATAAAATGGCAAAAAATTAATGAATGAATTGGTTTCCTAGCTTATAGAGGCAAGTTGTTTTGATTGCCTAGATTGTAGTGCTCAGTTTAGAATTGGTTGAAACAACTCCTAGGATGATGAGATCGACCCCTAGAGGCAAGGAAATGTGTTAGCTTGCCTATATTATGTACTTTCTTAGTCATTTTCATGGTTGGACTCTTGAGGGATAAGCTTAGATTGTTTTATACTTTGTATCTCTGCAATTTTGGCAAAGGAAAGACCAGGGTTTTGCAGCACTATTTGGGATTCCTGTGGTTATTTTTGTTGATGGTGTGTTTCTCTCATGTACTTGTAAGTTTGTTATGTGCATCATTTTCCTACTCTTCTCTTCTGCAAATTAAGTAAATGAAGTGTTAAGGTAGAATTCATGGTTTCTATGCTCTGCCTTTAAGTTTGCTTAATATCAATGTTTTCATCTGTTTAAGGAGAACTCTCGATGGTTTCTTGCTCTCCTTGACTCCTCACCGGTCATATCTATCCATTCACTTATTTCAAAGGCATCAAGACAATCTCCTACCTTGCCCCAAAAAGACCTCTGCAAAAACTGTGTCTCATCCCCGCACCCAAAATTGCTGTGCTCAGTTTTCCAACAAAACCCTAAAAATTTAAAATCAAACTTTCCCTATCAGTTTACTAGCCTAAAATCAGTGTTCTTTATTGGTCATCTCTGCCCTTTGAAGACCTTTTGCCGAGATAGACCCGGAGAGAGCCCTCTCCTGTCCCCGTAGGGCTAGCTACGAGGCTAAGTGGTTTGATGTTGCCTTGGATTTTGTCTTATTCAGCCTGAGGCAGATTCAAGTGCTAACAGATCCCACCTAAAATCTATTCCAGAATTAGTGTAGTCATCTACCATGACTAGTTGGCATTCAAGCCAAGTGAAGAATTGTGGTGGATAATGCATATGTTGACTCGTGCCTCCTTGAGGCATGAGCTGGCTCCATCTCATGAGTCTCGGATCTCGGGGGGCAGGATATGGTACTTATGCCCATTGATACCAGAAGAGGGGCACTCGCTCCAAAAAGAAGGTCACCAATATAGAACCGAACCCGAATTGCTTCAGGTGTCCATGCTTACCCTTGGTCAGTTGTCGCTTCATGTTTTCCAAAAGGCCTCCACACCAGTTGAAGACGGTGGGGGTCAAACATGCGATAGCATATTGGAATTGAGACTTTGAAGCCTCATGCAAGGCTTTTGTGTCGGATACACGCACCATGGTGAACAAAATCATTCTCAAGATGAGGTTGTTGGTGATTGTTGCTATCTTCACCTTACCTCCATTGGTTAATTTCAGCACTAGGACAATATCTCTGGACTAGACTCCTGGTACCCTCACCTCCTTCGCGAGATCCAAAGAATTGAACTGCTTCCCCTCGTCGGGACAATCCCATGATGACTACATATCCATCTCCTCCAATTCTATTTCCTAGCCTTTTATGATGAAGATCTCTCGATCTACATCCGAGACACCAATCAAATAGGGCAACAACTCCATCTGAGCCCTTAACCCTGTGGTCCTGAAGAATTTTAGAAATCTGCAATCCCTCATATCATTTATACATGCAAGGTCTTGAGTTTCTTGATGTTCTTCGGCCTCATGGCCTCTTTCTTTCCACTCCAAGACCATATTCTCCTACAAAACAACATTTAAACACATATTAATGCCTTTTTCATGGATCAAAAACACCAAATTTTTCTTAAAAGAGAGTTTTATATCTTAAAAAATCACCCTTGGCACCATCGTGCTGGTTTTTACAAACAATGTGATGGCATCACATGAGACTTTAAGCTCAAGTGTGACCATCGCTTGTTTGATGGCCATACCCGCGATGGTCGTCGACACCCTAAATTTTTTAAATCCTCCTTTCTAGCATAAAAATCACCGTTTAAAATGCATAAAAAGGTAATAAAATGCAAGAGCAGGGATGAGGCTCTTACCTGTCGCAAATGGTTCCTGAAATGGTACCCTAGATCTCCCATAGAAGCCACTATAAAATCAAGAGAATTAGGGCTCAAAAAGAACTTTTAGAGCTCAGTCTGGCAAAATGGTAAAAAAGGAAATTACTTTTACCTATTTATAAGTTTTGAAAGTCATTTTGTCAAATATTTTCGTAATATTTTAATATTTTCTCTCGATATCGGCGATGGGTGTGTTTCTTGTGCAGTTGCAGGTGCCTTCAATGTGAACAGTGATCATTATTGACCGATTTTGGGATTTTTATTTTATCTCTTTTTCGGACTCCTTAAATCAACGAAAAAGGAACCCCCCTGGAGTCATATTTTAGCTCTTTTCTTACTCTTGAAAATTGAAAAGAGTGTTGAGTACTTGTCGTTTTGAACTCGTTAAAATAAATGAAACGAAGTCACATCGATATACGTTTACCTCTTTTTCGGGTTGAGATTGACTATTTACGAAATAGGTACACCTTGGTCAACATGGTCAAGAGGTTCCCTCAGATATATTTTTTCTACCTTTTCGAGTTTGAGGGACAAATTACGAAAAGGGACATGATGGAGTTTTCTTTTTCGTTTCTTTTTCAAACTCTCTAAACATGAAAAAGGTATCGAGTTATTCTTACGTCGAACTCGTTAAAACTTTACAATGAAAGACTCATCACAATGATGATATCGAGCTTATCAATCTTGTGATAAAAATAATTGTGGTACTCGCTAGAAATAGTGGGGTAAACATGAAGATGAGACATCCTTTGTATAGGCAGCATGTCGCTCTTGAACATGACACTCTTTTGCTCTCGTGTCGAGTTTAAGATATCCTCATTTAGTCACTTGTCCTCTTGGGTTTGGGTGATCCATTTTGCCTCTCATTTGACTATTTCATATTGTCATCATGACCTTTAGTCCCATGTTGAGTCATATGTGGCCACACTCCGGAGTTGTGTCACCAATATGTTCAAGAGAAGTCCAATATGCAATTATTTACCTATACATTGTTTGAGTTATTGCTACAATCCTGAATATTATTCCACTTTATTCCTTGTTTCGTGTCGATGATGGGGGATTCAGCATTTCCCTCCTTCGACGAGTGACTTCCTGTCGACTTTAGCTCATTATCCAAGAAGATGACTTAGGAACTCCCTTTCAGTACCTTAGAGTTGGCATGCCATAATGGCCAGTTCTTCGCATCCAACAACAAGTCTTCATTATTAGCTTTCTATCAGGTGATTCCACAAATGTTCGATCTCAACTTCATTATCACATTCACGGATTGTATTATTGTACCTTGAGATCCATTATCATTATTGGTGGTTTCTCTCGCACTTGTTAACAGTCCACATCATTGGCCAATAATTAGGTGGTTTTCTAGCGTGTTCGACTTCAACACTTCTATTTGCATGTTAGAGTTCGTACATTGATCGGGTTGGGATGGAACACAAGACCCTGAATTTTATCTGTTATGACTCTGTCTGCATGGAGTTATATGTGATTCATGATTGTACACATGTTTCTACTATACATATTGTTGTGACCATACTGTGAGACTTTATATTTATAATGATCCTTGTTATCTAGATGGTTGCGCCTATACCATGGATATTTTCATATAGTCTTCATCATCTGGATGGTTGTGTCCATGTCGTGGATTCATGCCTTGATCTCATATATGTATATGTATATGTGTCCTTGATTTGTAGGTCTCTTGATGGAGTGTGTCCTTTTCCTTGCCAAAAACTCATAAAGCGTCTCATCCATCACTCCTCGTTTTTCTTTCATGCTTTAGGGGGCATTTGTTACACATTATTTTGTCACGCCTCCTTCACTTCCTTGTGACATACCCTGAAGTTCCTGAAACATGATCATTATACATTATACTCATCCATGTATACAGTTCAGATCCATCCTTTAACTTTGCTTGGAAAATCTTTGGAGATTTCCCAGAAGAAATGGCTCTTAAAACCCTAAAATGAGGGTCATCGCCCTTATGAAGCTCAAAATCACGATGATCGCCTATTGCACCATGTTAATCCAACAATGGCATCACTCTGTTCCCTTTCATACCTGTGATGGTCTCAAAAAGGAAGTTTTCCCAAAGAGGATGAGAATCTTTGTGATCTAGAAGCTTCCATAACAGCAAGTTGGAGGTGGTTTCACATAGATGAGGTCGAATCCTCTTAATTTGACCTCTTGGTCTCATCCCTATGAGCTACCTCCTTGAGATGTGGGCCTAATCTTATCTATGGAGGAGTCCTAACTCCCTCTCTCAGCCTATAAATTCCTCCTCTCCCATGCCCAAATGGTTGATCTATGTCTATTTACACACCTATGCTGAGCTTGTGCTTAGAGGTTATTCATTAGACTTGGAGAAGGAGTGTCTAGAGAGTTTCTTGGCTTGGACTTGGATTACAACTCAAGGAGAGCCTTTCAACATCAAGGCTATGGTTGTAAGCTTCTCTTTATTCTTTAAATAATAATACAACTGTTGGTTCATCTTCCTCTTGGTCTCATCCCTATGAGCTACCTTCTTGAGATGAAGACCTAATCCTATCTTTGGAGGAGTCCTAACTCCCTCTCTCAGCCTATAAATTCCTCCTCTCCCATGCCCAAATGGTTGATCTATGTCTATTTACACACCTATGTTGAGCTTGTGCTTAGAGGCTATTCATTAGACTTGGAGAAGGAGTGTTTGGAGAGTTTCTTGGCTTGGACTTGGATTACCACTCAAGGAGAGCCTTTCAACATCAAGGATATGGTTGTAAGCTTCTATTTATTCTTTAAGTAATAATACAACTGCTGGTTCATCTTCCCAAAATATATATGTTCATGTATATATTGGCTTGGCATTCCTTGATCAGCCAAGTAGGTTATTATTGGGCTCGCTATTGGTCTTGACATGATTTGTGGTCTCTTGATCACTTGTGCATGTACATAAGCATTGAAAGAAGTAGGGACAATTCTGTGACACAAGCGATTTGAGGATCTCAACAAAGGAAATCGGAATAGCATTAGATTGAGGTAGGTCATCTCTCTCATTCTAATTTTCAATTATACTCAAGGAGATGTCTAGTTGATTGTTACTTCAGTTTATAGACCCACTCATTGGGCTAGAGGGATCATCTCTATCCATAGAGAGGATTAACCTTATCAACACCACCCCTGTGACTCAGACTATATATGAAGTTCGATTTTCAAAATGATCCGCAGACCTAGGATCGAAATGACGTGGCACATAAGTGACATGGTTGAATAAATGATGTGGCAATGACATGGCATGATTCAAGGGTGCTTTGGTAAATAACTCAATGATTTATTTGGTTAGAGTTTAGAACTAAAATAATCAAGAATTAGTTTTAATCCTTGGCCTCATAGCCCTAAGTGGTTTGTGAAGGTTGGTTAATTAAATTTAGTCAGGGACTTGCAACCGTGATTATGTGGCTAAGTAGGGATCATGAGGACGCGGTAGTGTGATTTGGCATGGAAAGTGAAAAATGTAGTAATAATAGAGTGGTTTAAGTTAACATAAGTAGGGATTAGCCTTAATCCCTGATAGCATGACCCCAACCAGTTTGCAAAGATTCACTGAGGGACCTGGAACTATGAGGATGTGGCAGCTACATGGCACAAATATGTGATAGGTCAATGACATATCCCAATGAGATGATGACATGTGGTAGTAATGATGTGACATCTTGAGGTGAGGACACATGGGAAGAGGATTTGTCTCTTTGGGTGTCCAAGAGGCACTTTTTCAAGTGACACGTGATGACATCATGGCATAACATGTGGTCGAAATTTGATATGGTAGGTGAGGAGGAATAACCTCATAATTTGTGTAGGGGGGAAATTTTGTAAAGTGTTGCAGTGTTAATCAAGTCAGGATTATCTTATCCTAAGTGAATATTAGTCACGACCCATGGTTGTTTGTAAAGACTAGTTAAATGAGTTTTCCTGGGGAATCAAGCACCCGGTGAGAAAAATTGCCAACAATTGATGAGAATATCTCTTGGAAATTTATTAGAACCATGACCGCATCCATTTTGTAGGAATAATTGATGAAATTTCCTGAAAAAACAAAGGTCGTGATGGGAAATTCATCGAAAATTGATGGTAGCGCGACCCTATGAAGAATTGAAGACTACAGGATAGTGAGCTGACATTAAAGAATGATCTCTCAATCCACAGTATTGAGTTTGTGAGATGAAATTTGAAAGGTTTATGGAGTTCGACTTGGTTGATATGGTCAAAGAGCTAATTCATAGTCTTGATTAATTCTCGACGGATAAAAGGGAGACAATGCTATTGAATGGAGGAGCCAATTCATAGTCTTGATTAAGTCAAATAGTCATGAATGTTGATATAATCAAAGGGAAAATTCCCATGGTTAAAACTATGCATTGATACCCATGGTAATCAATCGTCTGATTCTATAAAAGACAAAGAAAATGACTTAAGTTAGTTAAACATCTAGATGAAAAATAAATTTAAATTGAGATTGGGGACGTAATGTGTGCAATGTTGCAAATCTAAATCTGTTATGTGAGGAGCAACAAAAAGAAGACCAGAATATGTGTGTGAGTTGCATGTGCAAGAGAACAACCTATGAAGGGTTGAGAGCCTATGAAGAGCTTGTGAAATGCTAAACGAGCCGAGAGAGCCTAAAGAGTGCGAGATCAATCTATGAAGAACATAAGATAACATATCAAGTTGCAGGTTCGAGATGTATCAGAAGAAATCATGAGCAAAAAAGTTGATTAGAACCATTGCATAAAAGAGTTTCCAAAGCAGATTTGTAAAGCTGTGATTAGATCTGGGCTTGAGGGAAGAGTTGTAGAGTAGATATAGAGTTAAAATAAAAAAATGTTGACAGTCTAAAGTGTAGTTAAATATCCAATTGACAAAGAGCTAAAGGAGTGAGAGAAATACAAACTATATTTGAATTTTAAAGGTAACTAGAGTGCCTATGGATCTAAATTTGAAAATGGATGAAAGAAGAATATGCTAGGTTTAATAGGTTGGTGTCTGCACATAAAGGAATTGGAATTTCCTTCAGATTGGTGCCTGTAAAACAATTAGGGGTTGTTGCCTCCTACAAGTGGGTGCTTCCTTCAAGTTGGTGCCTGTAAATAAATGGGGTTGAATCCTACTACAAGTGGGTGCTTACAAATCAAGGAGGTAGTGCTTCCTTTAGGTTAGTGCCTATAAAGAAAGGGGGTTGAAGCCTCCTGCAATTAGGTACTTACAATTAAAGGAGTTGGCGCTTAATTCTAGTTGGTGCCACTGAATATGATGTAACAACAAGTTGAAGCTTGCATTTGCATAACAAAAAAATATAATATTTGTGGTTTTCTTCCTTCATGGGTTTCCATGTAAAAAATCTGTCTCATATGTATATGATACTAATGATATTTTTGTATGATTCATGTGTTTTTTACATGGTTAATTGTTGAATGTTTGAATATTGTCATTAATCGTTAAAATTAGCAAAATAATATTGATTCACCCCCACTCTCAGTATTATCCTAGTTTTCAACAATTGGTATTAGAGCAAGTTCCCTCAGGAATAATTTAACAGCTGGAAGGTAGATCTCAAGGGATCATGGCTAACTAAGAGTGGATTTCCACAAATGGAGTACTATTATTGAATGTATCTAGTTACATACACTAGAAGGTAAGAATGAAAGATCATTTAGTGTATTTTGACTTGGATGTATGGTTACCTATAGAGTATGGAGAGAATGAACATGATACAAAAGCAAAGAAGGTTATCTTGGAAGGCCTATCAAATCAAGATTATGACAAAGTAAGACATTATGAGACCTTTAAAGAAATTCTAGATAAGATATAATGTATTTATGAGAGTGATGACATACACATTGAATGTGGAACGAAGATAGAGAAGTCATCTCAAAAGGAAGACGAGTCCTTAGTCATGAATGTTCAAGTTTTTTATCAACAAAAGAACAATTCGAATTCAGAGGATAATGTTGAAGCTGAAGTTGAATAATATCTAGCACAATCCACAAGTAGGCTACATTATTGTAATCTTAAGAGAACCAGTCATCTTGATTTTAAATGTTCATATGTGAGTTTATAAAATGGTAGCAATAAAGGAGAACATGAAGTTGAGAGAAGGTCCCATCAACATAATTCTCTAGAAAATGACTATTCATCTGAAAAGGATAACAAATGTACTTCTAGTAGTAATGAAGAAGGAGTTGAAATGAAAATAGACCATCAGTGTGATGTTGATAGCACCCTTGATACAATGAATAATCCTAGAAGAAATAAAAAAAGGAAGAAATATCTTAGGATATATTTTAGAAGAAAACCGTTCTTTGCTTTAGAAGAGATTAAAAGGCTCACAATAACAAATCAAAGGCAAAATGAATTGTTGCAGAACTATGAGAATGAGGAACAATATGTTGATGAATTAAGTAAAATCATTTTTTTCTTAAATACCGAGCTAGAAGAAGACAAAAGAGTGAATGAAGTGGCGATTAGCCCAAAAGACTGAGACAGAAGGCCATTGTGAAAAACTAGAAGCTAAGATTGTTTCCTTGAGAAATGATCTAGAAAAAGATAATAATTAGATAAATCAATATCATAACTTTGATAAGAGTACCATAATACTAGATGGAATTCTCAGTAGTTGAAGATCTCCTCTCATCAAGAATGGTATGGGATATGAAAGAGAATCAAGTGCTAATAAAATTGAAGACAGGGAATCATTAAATTATGTTGAAGTGGTCAAAGGAGATTATAAAATCAACAACAACAAAGGAAATCTTATAACAACCATTCAAACACTCACGCAAATCAAGTGAAAAATCAATATATATTTTATCGCCCTCAAAGACAAAGTCATCAAAGATTCAAAAGATCCATTTCTTAAAGCAAAGTACTCCCATGTATCAAATTTTCTTCAATGGCCATCATTTTTCTTGCAATACTTTTGGACATAAGGAAACAAATTGTAGATATTATGCAAGAAGGCAGAATATGTAGAACAATAGCAATAAGAGAGCATATAGTATCTCAAGGAATGAAGTTTTGAGTAGCAACTCTAGAATCTATGATAAGAATTCCATCATAAATCAAAATTCTTTTGCTCCTTTCTTAGATATTGTTGAATGCTACATATGTAACAATTTTGAGCATAAGGAAAAATATTGTAGAAGTAAGTTGTTTGATCCTTTAAAGTAAACCGAACAAAAAGAACTCCCTTAGATCAAGAAAAATAAATTGAAAGCAAATGCTATTAAAAGAAATCATAATACAAAGATATGGAAAAGAAAGAAAGTGCTCAAGATACATATGATCAGTGATATATAGACAGTGGATGCTCTCATCATATGATAAGAGATAAGAGCATATTTTTCTCTCTTTAAAGGAAGTCAAGCATGGCATATTTATTCTCGGAAATGATACATAAACCTAAGTGATAGGAAAAGGTAAAGCTAGCTTTGATAACCAAAGGATTAATGTTTCCAATGTTCTATTTGTCAAATATTTAAAGCTTAACATCTTGAGTGTAAGTCAAATGGTTGATAGAGGACATGAAGTCACATTCAACTCTAAATATGTAAAATTAAGAAGGAAGGTTCAGGAAAATTAATAGCAAAAGGGATCAAGAGTCCATATAATGTATATGTGTTGAAGGGAAGCAAATGCAATAATAAGGGTTTGCAAAAAATCTCTTCTTCACACTAATAATAAAAGAAGAAACATCTAGGCGCAATCCATCACAGCGTATCATATTCACAAGGTGCACTACAAAAGAAAATTTAACATGTCCATAGGAATATCAGACAAGCACACATAAAATGAAGCACATGTCTAGGGGGAGTCTACAAAAGAGAACAAGAGAAGGAGCATGCATTCAGGGGGAGCTTCAAGTACAATATTTGGTATTCAATGGTATAACTTCATCAATTGGTATCATACTTTTGTCCCACAATTCATATCATATGACCTCATTTGGAGAAGAAAGATGAGCTGAAAATACTACTCGAGAAATGTTATAAGAAATGAATGAAGTTCATTTGGCTAGAAAACAATATGAACAAGTGAAGTGAAGTAAATACATGTCCATGAGAATATCAAATAGGAAAAAGGAAATAAGCTAGTTGTTTAGTTTTGTGAGGAATATCTATATGTTAGGAGGTTAGAGAGAAGAAAATAAAATAAGCTCAGGGGGAGCTGGAAGGTTAGAAATTACATATGTTCAAGGGGAGTTGATTGCTAAAAAAAACATGAAATAAAAAGTTGTAGATCTTATATGTTTTGTCTCATTTCAATTGATACAAATGGTTCAAACAATTAGTTTCTTTAGTCATAAGCATGAGCAACTTGTCATAATAAGGTAGGTGGAGAATCAGACTTTTGGAATAGACATAAGTGTGGCTTGGTACATTAGTACAACTCACTTAATTGGTACAATAACATAATACTTGGATCAACATGAAACGTACAAGTTTAGGGGAGAAAATTGTGCTACAAGAGAAATGAAATGGAAAGCTTACATGTCTCATTTCTTTGTTTTCCATTAGTATCAATTGATGTCTCTTGATTTAACTAACATCAACCATTATGTTCAATAACAAATTAATATTAGCAGCCTGTTATTTCTAGGGTTATAACTAAATCCCTTTAAGGGGAGAATGATCAAAGGGGGAGTAGCTAAAACCCTTTTCCATTGATTTCAAATGGGGGGAATAATGTAAACGTTGCAAAATTTATTGATGGAGAATGTTAAGTCAATAATAGGGGGATCATGAACAAACAATAGTAGTGGTGTTGTCATCAATGAAAAAAAATGTTTAAGAAGTGTTTCTTTCAATACCAAAGGGGGAGATTGTTGAGCAATAGTTGTCATTGATTTCAAGTCATTTATGATAATAAATATCAAGTTTAGGGGGAGCTGATTGAAGTGAGATTGTTGAGCATGTCAACTCTTAGTCATTGATGTCAAATGTCAAGTTCGGGAGGAGCCTAGTAAATGAGTTATCATTGATGTCTTGCTACCTAGCTTAGGGTCACAGATAAAGACAATATCTTTAATGGAATTTTTTATTTAGTTCCTCAAATTCAATGAGAAAACTAAGCGTTTAGTTTGATAGTCATCTTGAATGGTATATGACACTTGATATAACTCATAAGAAATAAGGATTTATCACACTTTATGTAGAAATTAATCAAAATTTTCTACTACTGTTGAATTCAAACTAGAAACAACAGATTACAAATTTCCTCTAGAATTTTGTGGAATGGAAATCACAATTTATAAACACATGCAACCATCAAAACCACAAGAACACAGTGATTTATAGTGGAACCCAACTGGGAAAAACCCCTTCACTACTTTTCATTAATCATATGAGAATGAGAAACTATTATAATGTATTGCTTCAATCTAGAAGCGCACCTTGCATTGTAAACATGTTCTCCTATTAACTGTCATGCTTTAGCCAATTCAAGGCCCCAAATTCCTCCTATTTCCTTTTGTAATTCGGGAGAAATTGAGCTCCTAAATAATATGGGAATTCCCTATTTCCTAGTGTAAATACCAAGGAATTGATCACCTACTTAATTGCCAAGCTTGTACACTCAACTAGTATACAATTGATAATTACAATGTGCCTTTTCCTCCTCTCTAGCTAGGCAATTCGAATTCCATGGATGTCTAGCTATTTTTAGCTGATTTACTAGTTTAACTAAGAGATCATCGAGTTAACAACAATTATACTACTCAATTGACCTTCAACTAACTCAATTAATTACGTGAGCTTAGTTAACTGAGTTCAACTGAAAATAACTGAAGTAGATTACTAAATTTCATCAATCACTACATGCACAACTCTACTTCTATCCTATAACTCGAATTTACTGAGTTAACTAATAGACAAGGCCATGTCACAAAAGTTAACTTCCATCCAAGTCATCTTGTTAATGTGGAAAATCGAATTACTCAATTTAACTAAGGCAAAAACTAAATTGAGCCTCTCTTGGTACAATTTCTAACACTCCCTCTTAGTAAGAAAGGGACTTTGCACCACCCCTATCCTGCACCTATGGAATCAGAATTTTCCTATTGACAATGCCTTTGTCAAGATATTTGCATCTTACTCCTTCCTTGGAATGTACTATAGCATCATAATTCTCCTCTGCACACAATCTTGCAAGTGATGGTACTTGATATCAAAGTGCTTGGACCTGTCATGAAATAATGGATTCTTCGAGAGTTTAATACAGCTCTTATTATCAAAATCAATCGCTATTGAATCCATCTCCTGATTGAAAATACCCACACATATTTTCCTCATCCATATGGTCTCACATGTTGCTTGAATTGTAGCCATGTATTCATCCTCTGCTGAGTTGAGTACCACATACTTTCATTTCATGCTACATCAAGAAAGAAACACGGACCCAACACTGAAGATAGCACCTGAAGTACTTTTCCTGTCCGATGGACTCCCTGCCCAATCTGCATTAGTGAAGCCTTGGAGCTTCACTCACTCTGTCCTTCCAATACAGCTTGGTAGGCTTCACCATGGCTTGACTCGACTAATTAACTACATAGCATATGTTGGGATTGTTCACCATATACATCAAGGATCCCACAAGATACCAGTAGATGGTAGCATCTATGTCCTCTCCTAAAGTAGCATACTCCTTCCTCCAATTTGTAGCTAGAGGTGTTTCCATAGGCTCGCAGTTCTCCATGTGAAACCTTTGAATAATTTCAAAGGAATACTCCCCTAGACTCACAAACAACTCACCATCACCCTACCATACTTCCAACCCAAGGATATAATTCATCAAGCCCATGTCCTTCATCTTAAATTCTCTTGCAAGGTCCTCCTTGCAAGAGTGGATTAACTGCTCATCCCTGATAAGTATTAAATCATCAACATACAATACCAAGATAAGCAACTTTACATCTACCGCAATGTGATATAGATTGGAATTTGCTTCACTTTTGGTGAATCCCAATCCACTGATATATGTGTCAATCCAAGTGTACCATGCTCAAGGTGCCTATTTGAGACCATAAAGGGCTCTCCTAGGTCTACACACATGAGTATCCATGTCATTTGTCTCAAGTCCATCTAGATGCTCTATGTAAATTTATTCCTCAACAACAACTTTGAGGAAGGCAAGCTTCACATCCATTTGATGGATATTCCACCCCATCTACGCAACTAATGCTAGAATGGTTCTAATTAAGGAATATACTGCCACAGGGGCACAAGTTTCCTCATAGTCAAATCTCCCTACTTGTGAGAAGCCTTTGGCAATAAATTTGGCCTTGTACTTCTCGATGCTCCCATATGCTACATGCATCACTTTGTAGATCCATCTAGAACCAACCACTGACTTTTTTTCTGGTCTCAACACCACCTCTCATACATTGTTCTTCATGATGGAGACATACTCCTCCACTATGGAATCAACCCACATTGGTTGAGAAAATGCTTCCTTAAATGAAGAAGGCTTTGTCTCAATGAGTTATGTCATGAGAGCCATATACCCAGTGTATCTGTTTGGTGGCCTCCTTTGCTTACACAAGGATGTAGGAGCTCCCACATGCTCCCGTGCATCCTGCACCAATATGTTATCTTCTCTAGTTCTCTTCCTCCCCTCTCTAGAAGATTTTAGTTGAGTAGGTGCATCCACTCGGGCTCTTGTTTTATCCTCCACTTGTGGTTGCTCCACATCTTCTTGAAGCTCTATCTGAGGCTCCTCCTTAGGAGCTAGAATCTTCTCCTCCTGTGGGATACTCAGTTATTTCTCTAGAGAGAATAGCATAGCCTTCTCCTCATCAAATTTTAATCTCTCCTCATTACTATCACCTGGAGTGAGGGAAAATACACCCTATATTTATGTGGAGTCTTTGTGTATCCTACAAAGACCCCCATCTCAGTTGTATGCTCTAATTTCTTCCTTCTATCCTTAGAGACATGATAATACACAGTAGCTCCAAAAATTTGAACATGAGATACCTCTGGCTTCCTCCCAAAGAAAGCTTCTTCGAGTGTGATCATGCCAATTATTCTGTGAGGGCTCTTGTTTTGTAAATAAATTGTGGTGTTGCATACTTCTTCCCATAGATATATTGGCAACCCTTGATCATGCAACATGGCTCTTACTACTCCCACTATGCTTCTATTTTTCCTTTCATACACCCCATTTTTCTGTTGGTTATGGGGTTCTATCAATACTTTTCTAATACCCTCTTTGGTGCAAAATTATTTAAAGGTGTTAGATACAAATTCTCCTCCATTATCACTTCTCAAGGCTTTCAATTTCTGACTAGTCTCCTTTTCAAACTATGCTTTGAATTCAAAATTTTGAGAAAACTTCATCCTTATTTTACATGAACAAGATCCAACATTTTATAGAAAATTCATAAAAAAATCACATAATACCTATGTTTTGTTGTAGAGGTTGCAGAAAATGGTCCACATACTCCAAGTCTGCTATCTCGGCCCTGGAAGGTGGATTTGAAATATTTCCCCAATGTGCATCCCTTGCAGACATCATGTTGGTCAAGACTATAGTTTTGGAGACTGATGGTAATCTGTTCCATGATTTTGAAGGCCCCATGGTGTAAGTGTCCCATGGGCCTGTGCCAGAGTTCTCCAAGATATCGACTCTATACTTTTTATGCCTTGCTACTCTGTGAAACACAAGATTCCACCTCAATTTTATGGATAATTTTCACTGTAAATCCAATATGTTTCACTTTCCTGGTAGCTACATGTCTCAGAAAGGATTTCCCCTTACTTCAAACAACACCATAGCCTCTATCCTCCAATACATCTATAGAGATAAGGTTCTTCTTCAACCCAAGTCCATACATAACATCTTTCAGATGAAGATGGGAGCCTAAATCCCTCTTAAAGGTTACAGTTTCAATTCCTTTGGTACAGTACATCCCATCATCCCCAAGTTCTATGTGCATCTAGAGATCCTTCTCCTCTAGGCTACTAAATAATTCTTTGGATCGTATCATATGGAAGGAGGCACCTAAATCTAGATACCACACACTCCCCATTACAATGCTTTCTATTCATGCAATCATGGTGGAGTATAATTTGAATTGTGAGGCAAGTGCTTCACCTCTTGCTCCTCTAGAAGGCTTCTTGTTAGACTTCTTGTGTGGAGACTTGGTTGCATAGTTCCCAAATTCATGGAAGATAAAACATTTTATCTTGCTTAGGTCCTTCTTCTTGCTATTTTTTGGATGGAATCTAGCTTTATTTGGGCCTTCTTTCCCTTAGCTTTCTTGCTCTTCCTGACCAAGGAAAAATGATCTTCATCGTCAACTTTGGATGTTACTCCATCTCTAGTGTTCCTTCGAATTTCTTCTTGCACCAAATCAAACCACAGCCTCTCCCAATTTGGTAATTTGTCCCTTCCATTTACAGAGTCTTGGTAGATGTGTTGGGATTTTGGAAGGCCAATAAGAGCTAGGGTCACTGGCTCCGAAGATGGAATATTTTCTCCAACTCCTCCAAGCTCATCTCAGCACTGAGTGAGTTTGGATAGGTAATGTGGAATGGTTTCATTTTTCTGCATGCACATGTTTCTCAGCTTGCCCCTTAATGCCAATTTCTTGGCATCTCTAATATTTTTGAATAATTCGGTGATGGTCTTCCACATAGAAAATGGAGTCTCCTTGCCATTTAAATTCGAGACTATGTGGTCTCTCACACCCTCCAAGATGATCCTCTTGGCTTTTGCGATATCCTTCTTCCACTAGGCTAGTGCTTGTACATATCATGTTCCTGGTTTTAGCACATATGTTTGAGTATATTCCAAAACTTCATTATCATCGAGTAAAACTTCCATCCTATCCTTCCAAGCTATGAAATTTAACGTTCCCTCCAGGGCATACTCCAATCTCAATCCATTGAAAGACATTTTCTCGCACAACGGAAAACTACTTCATTGAATCTGCAAATTAAAATCTCTGATGGAGAAGATCTATTTATTGGTTTCTATTGTGATTTTGGGCTCTGATACCATGTAGAAATTAATAGAATTTTCCTACTATTGATGAATTCAAACTAAAAACAAGAGAGTAAAAATTTCCTCTACAATTCCATGGAACGGAAATCACAATTTAGAAAAACATGCAATTACATGCAACCATCAAAACCACAAGAACACAATGATTTACAACGGAACCCAATTGGGAAAAACCACTCCGCTGGTTTTCATTAATCAGATGAGAATGAAAAACTATTACAATGTCTTGCTTCAATCCAAAAACACACCCTACATTCTAAACATGTTCTCCTGCTCTGGCCAACACTTAGCCAATTTAAGGCCCCAACTTCCTCCTATTTCCTTAAGAAATTTAGAAAAAATTGAGCTCCTAAATAATAGGGGAATTCCCTATTTCCTAGTGTAAATCCCAAGGAATTGATCACCTTCTTAGTTTCCAAGCCTCTACACTCAACTAGTATACAATTGATAGTTACAATGTGCCTTTTCCTCCACTCCAACTAGGCAATTCAAATTCCATGCAGTTTTGGGATATTTTTAGTTGATTAACTAGTTTAAATGAGATATCATTGAGTTAACAACAGTTCTACTACTCAACTGACCTTCAACTAACTCACTTAATTACTTGATCTCAATTAACTGAGTTCAACTGAAAATAACTAAACTAGATAGCTAAATTTGATCAATCGCTACATGCACAACTATACTTCTAGCCTATAAATCGAATTTAATGAGTTAACTAGTAGACAAGGCCATGTAACACAAGTTAATTTCCATCCAAGTCATTTTTCTAACGTGGAAACTTGAATTACTCAATTTGACTTAGGAAAAAATATAATTGAGCCTTTCTTTCTACAATTTCTAACACTTTTAAGGTTCAACGAGATTTCAAGACTCATGGTTCCACTATCGGGCTTGAATCACATGGTGATTGGGCTTATTTAAGGCTAAGATAATATAAGCGGGATCAACCATAATCCCCGCGCTTGTTGTCTTATTAATGGTGTTGGATACCGACAACATGCAAGGGGGTCTCCCCGATGAAATGTCCCAATTAGAGTTCACACCGTTTGGTGTGGGAACCTTTCCAGAATAAAGGCTCAGCTGCCATATTCTTAAATATATGCATTGGCTTCAAATTTCAGCACAAGAGGTTAATGCACATGTTATTTATATTAGTAAGTGAGTATGCCTTATGGTCGTTCAACTGCGGTATGTATCAAGGTTCCTCTACCAAAGGGGGGGTAAAAGTGAGCCTTTCAAAGACAAGTAATAGTACTAATATAGGAAATACACACAAGTATAACATATAAATGAATCATTGGAAAACCAATGAAATAGTTCACTTAGAAGTAATGATTGTTAACACATACAACACACCTTAAACAAGATAAGTACCAAAGCTATCAAAATAGTTCAATCTCCCTAGTACAAATGAAAACAACATATATCACAAACATTCAAATAATAGTCTTACAATATTTACGACATACGCATGAAAAGTGTGTTGGCTCAGCATAATTCTAAATTAAGTATAAGTTCCAACATACATCAAGATAGTGAACACCACTAGCCCCAATAGTGGAGCATTAGAGCAACCACTTGCTCCTCCAAAATAACTATCTTCATATCTAATTCATGGTAGAAGCCATGGTGAAAAGTCCCTTACATGATAAATGAGGGTGTATATATAACAAATGGTGATCCATCACCTCCCTCGTGACTCTTGGACTACCCTCATGACTGTTTGACTTCTTGTGACATTTCGAATTCCTACATGACTTTTCAAATTACATATATGGCTTTTGGACTTCCACTTTACAATTACATTTTCAATATAGAATTTAAATAATCCAGAAAATGATGTGGCACATGTTGACTCATGACATGACATGACATGACACTAGACATGGGCTGCAAGATGACATGACCATGTCAAGCCACTCTTTGTTGATGCTTTCTTTTTGTCTTCATGATAGATGGAACATGGTCTTCTTCTTCCTCCATAAGGCTTGATGATAAGGAGTCTTCAACGTGATATTTGGTCTCCAACTACTGTTGCAGCTAATGTTCCTTTATCTTCTCTTGATTAATCAACTTGTTCTTATAGCTTTGGAAGTGTCTTCTAGCGAGGCCTCCTTCTTCATCCTCTTCATCATCGTCATGTCATAGCATGATTGAACACTTGCAACTGAAATCCACCCATGAAAAAATGACATTAGTTAGAGAAAACCCTAGTCTAACATGATGCATAATAATCCATTAATTGAACTAGAACCGAGAGACAAGCTAAGAATCAAGCTAATGGATTTCACAACTTAGGATTTCAAGGTCAAGCACCCAGCCTTGAGACTACACAATGCACATTTCGGGATGGATTGGGCTTGAAAACTGTGTAGCTGAGGGACTCAAGGAGGTAGGCTAAGGGCTTGAGTATTGATTTTTCCAACTACGTAGTTTAGGAAGGAGACCAGGCCAGGTGACAGTGCAAATGCATAGTTCAGGAGCTCAAGGATGAAGCGTGAGGACTGAGATTCTGCAATGAGCAGTTCAGGCTAGGATGGAGACAAATATTGTGTAGTTCTGGAGCTCACGGGATGGGCTTGAGCACTAAGACTACACATTGTGCAGTGTAAGGAGGCAAGGTTTCCGCTTGATGACTAAGATTTAGTGTGCAATTCAGGCTGGCTGAATGAGCCTGAGTGGCCCGGTCAGGGAGTTTTCCCAGTTTTGACTAAGTTTTGGATCAATGAGATGAAGATGAAAAAAAGCATGACTTGAACATGATCACACACTTAGATTACTTAACGACATTACATGAAACACTAAGAACACATGAACAACATAC
The DNA here is from genome assembly GCA_031772625.1 of Pinus tabuliformis. Taxonomy (NCBI): domain Eukaryota; kingdom Viridiplantae; phylum Streptophyta; class Pinopsida; order Pinales; family Pinaceae; genus Pinus; species Pinus tabuliformis. The sequence continues at coordinate 1,212,033,217 of CM062804.1, read as the reverse complement.
TTCTCCTCAATGCCATAACTTTGTGACAACCTACACTAAGTGTGACACCAAAGATACAATTTGCAACGATAGTGATGACACTTGTGAAAAAGTGTTTGAAACTTTGGAAATGAGTGTGATACATGTCTACATGATAAGTACAACACATTAACACCAAGATCATCCCTTGAAACAAACCAAAACCACACTTCTGCGATGTGCGATACATGCCTTAGCTAAAAGACGACACTATAATTTTTTTCAAAAAGGGACAAGAATACTTAGAACAAACATGTGTGATGACAATCATTGTTTGCGACTACATGATACAAAGAAAAAGTAGGCTTATAAATTAGATGTAGTCCAAATTTTTGGAGGGTGATGTAGCAACGAAAACACTTGGTGACACACCGGTAGAATTCTAGCTTCTCGGCCTTGGTTAATTATTTTGTGCAGGGTCTAGTTCTTCATGCAGTATTGATTCATCATTCATATTACCCTAGCTTCCCCACTTACCGCTTCATCCATTTTATTAGTTGAACACAAACATGAGACCAACAATATCACAATGTCTTGAATCGGGAAAGTGTAATATAGTTTGTCAGATTTAGATTTTCAAAGTATAGTTTTTCATATTTGATGATGCTATGCTACCAGCAAGCCTGGAAAGTACCCTGATGGAGTCAATATAGGAACACAAACATTCCTCTGCTTCCAACAAGCTTGGACAGTACCCAAACAAAGTTTCTTTCTTCACCTCCTTGCATAGGAAGCCTTTCTCTTCTTTCACCCTTTATTTATGTATTTTATATAGGAATGTGCATCGACACTTATTCATTTCACGGGTCAAAGAGGGATCCCGACCTATTTAGAGTAGAAGATGTTGTTCCTTCAAAGAATCATATGTAAAACTCCGATTTTGGTTTGATCATTTAGATTTTCCCCTTGTCATTCTCTACTTGACTGGATAAGCGTGGAAAACACTGAACATAAACAGCTAAATATAGCGATGAGGTTTCCAGAATAGGCACAAATATCATTGTTTGACAAAAGGCTTTCTTTACACAAGGATCATATTTTCCATCAGAACATCATTGACCAAAAGATGTAACCAAGACAAAGAAGAAGGAAATAAGGTCAACCAAATGTTGCAATATCACAAGAATATTTTCAATGCATCCACACACAACGGAACCAAAACAAACTCACCTGACACTTATTCACAGAAACGAACAAAAGAAAATTAAAAGCACATGCAACCAAAACAGATTAACAGATTATGTACATAGGGTAGGGAACAACCATAGATTCTTACTGAAAATATTGTTTCAAATCTTGGCAATTTACAAGAAGAGAGTCAGTGTGCCCATCCAAATATTGGAGATGATAAGTGTGATGGCCAAGCTTCTCAAGAACAACATACGGTCTAATCCATAGGGATTGAAAATTAGTGTGTTTCCCCTTATCTTCATGGGTTTTGTCCCATTTCAAGACAAGATCACCTACACTGATTTCACTTTTCCCTATAGACTTCTTGTCAAACTATCTCTTGATACGACTCTAATCAAGAGAAATTTTTTCTTTTACTTTCTTTATTTCTTCCTCTAGGTTGAGGAGGGTAGCTATCCTACTATGAACCAAGAGGCAACGCTTACCCCGAAATTCTTGCAAAAGCTAAAGGGAAGGCAGGTAGATGTTCGAAGGTGGGATGAATTCTTTTCCATACACTAGGCATTAGAAGAAATTTCAACCTAAAAGAGACCTCCTAAGGAAAAATCAGGAAATTAATAAAAAAATGTCATGTAGACAATTTTTTAATATTACTTTACTTTTGTCTATGTTCCACAATATTTATTAACATGAGATTTATATATATATATATATATATATATATATATATATATATATATAGTAAGCATGTCTTTGAGATTAATCACATCAATATTATTTGGTCTAACAAAAATTAATATACTATTTTTAATTTTTTACTTTTAATGAAATCCCTTAATATATGGCACTTTTATTAAAATAATTGTTTATATATTTTATATTTAAATTTAATTGTCCATATTTATATTTTATATTTAAATGTCTATATATAATTTATATTTAACTATTTTTTTTATGTTTTCTTCATGACTTTGCCTACTGCGGCCACCCATAATATATTTTTTGGCCGGAATCTGGTATTTCTCCTTTATGGGATACATTTTTTTAACTATTTAACTATATATTTTGTACTTTTGTTAGGAATCCAGTAATTTGTCATTTTTTTGGAATACATTTTTTTAACTATTTTATACTTAAGTAATTTATTTATTGTTATCAAGTAAGAGTAGGACCTTCTCTTTTCAACTAACGGGAAAAACTTAGGACAAGGAATTGGAGCAGAGAACATGGCGACTAGGGTTTGAAGAAGACCTTTTCAACTGTAGCCATAGTACCAACTCTGGAGGAGGACAGTGCCAGGGCAGCAGAGCTTTGCAGAAGAGGGCAGGTTCTGACCCTACAGATGAAAAACACGGGGCCCATCCGGACCCCATCATATAAACAGGTAATGATGCACCAAGAGAAAATTGTACTGCATGGAGTGCAAATATCGGGCTCTAAAAAGTCAGGCAAGGAAGATCTGACCAACAAAGGAAAGAGAAACATTGAGGGTAAAGATACCCAGAAACATAAAGAAATCATTGGAAGCAACAATACTGCGAACAGAGATAGGATAAAACCTTTCCCATAACAGGTTTCACAACAAAACAAGCCTGAGGATGAATGATTGAAAGAGGAGGATCTTAACCAAGCCGAGGCAGGAAAGGAGGAACAACGACGGCAACCAAAAAGAAAGAAACCCAGGGACCATGCAATCCAAAAGCAACTGAAACCCTACGGGTAATAATTTTTGACCCAGAACTACAGGCGTACCATGACTATATGGTAGAACATGCAGTGATCTGCAGGTTTATGGGATTCTAGCCAACAGAACGTGCTCTGTGCATGTGGATAAAGCAGCAATGGAAACCCAAAGGGGATGTAAGACTCCACTTAGGAGCCAAAGGTTTCTTTACTGTGGTTTTTTCCAATCTGGAAGACAAGGATCGAGTATTTGATGGAGGCTCGTATTTCTTTGCCTCGGCAGGTCTTTACATGAGACCATGGAAACCCAACTTCGCACCAGAACAAGAAACCTTCAAACAGGTACCGGTCTGGATTCACTTGTTCTCTCTACCGATTGACTACTAGGGACATGTAGCACTTGAACAGATAGGCAACAAGTTAGGCACATTCATCAAAGCCTCAGAAGCAACATTACAGAAAAGATATACCTCATGTGCTAGAATATGTGTCGAAATGGATGTTTTTGGAGCACTTCATGAGGGCCTATGGCTGGAATACAGAGATGAAGTGTATTTTCAAGCCATAGACTATGAGAAAATCCCATTCTATTGTAGGAAATGTCATGAACATGGACATTTGATCAGAGAATTCCCAATGAACAGAACAATGGAGAAACCCAAGGAGAATAGAGGAGATAAGAATAAGGAGGCCTTTGTTCGACCTAAAGCTAGACAGAGAGCAAACAAAAGACAACAAACGAAAGCAAGCACCTCCTTCAGAAGCACAAGCAATGCTTTTGAGGTGTTAGAATTAGACACGGATTCAGAGGAAAACAATCCAGAGAGTGAGACATTACGAGAAAGCAAGCCCACAACCACACCAGGAACGAAAGAACCTATTTCTAAGCCATCAAACAACATCCCACAAGCTCAAGAACCAACAAAAAGATTAGAAGAAGATGCAGAGATGATAACTAGAAAAATAGGGCTAGAGGACATGGAACTAAGTGACATTCTGGAACAAGAAGGTATGGATCTACCAAACATGGTAGAAAAATGGAAAAAGAAAGGCATGGAACACATATGGGAAGAGGAGGTGAACAAGATCAACAACTTATTCTTAGCAAGACAACAAGTAGAACTGGATTTGCAGAGAAAGAGCTTGGGAACAGCAAAAGGACTAGGGGTAAGAGCTCAGGGGCTGCATCAAACCACCACCAACTCAAAGTACTGGAAAAAACGAGGCAGAAGGACTAACAATGAGGCATTACAAGAACTAGGTCAGATGCTCCTAAATTCAGGTAAGATGAAAGCCCTTGAGGCATTCACACTAACCTCCTAAACTTTGTTGATTATGAAAGTACTTGCATGGAATGCTAGAGGGCTAAATAGCCTAAAGAAACAACGTTTACTAAAGAAAAAAGTCCAAAAGGAACAACCGGATATAATTTTTTTGCAAGAAACTAAATGCACCAACAAAACAATGGGTAACATTAGCAAAAAATTGGGTAAACGAGTGGACTACCTAGAAACATCAAGCAATGGTTGGGAAGGGAGCATGGCCATTCTTTGGAACCCACAGGTTATCCAGCTTATATCCTCTGAAGCTACTAGATCTCATACATCTATAGAAGTCCAAATAGTAGGAAATTTAGTCACATGTCTATGCACAAATGTCTATGGCCCTCAGAAACTAGAGGCCAAATTGCTATGGCTCAGCGCTCTGGCCAACTTGCAATAGATATATCCTCAAGCAAAAGCCATTTTTGGAGGTGATTTTATATGATCACCTCACTCATGGAAAAAAAAGGAGGCATCAGAATGCTCAATAGGGATACTGAAGCTTTCAAAGACTTTATTAAATCGACCAAGCTGGTAGACATCTTCCCCAAGAGTGGTGCTTTCACTTGGAACAATAAAAGAGGGGGGTGATAGGCAAATCACCTCTAGACTGGACAAGTTCTTAGTGACAGAAACCATTCTTATGGAAGGGATCAGTGTGGATTTGGACATACTACCTAGTGGAGGTTTGGATCATTGGCCCATAATTATGAATGCGGCTATCCAAGGGACACCAAGGAACAAGCCCTTCAGATTTGAGAAGTTTTGGCTTAGTCATCCAGAGTTTACTTCAAAAATAGAGCAATGGTGGAGTGAACCGTTAGACATAAGAGGAACTAAAATGTTCATTCTCCAAGCTAAACTTAAACACATCAAAACCAGACTAAAAACCTGGAATCAAGAAGTCTTTGGCAACATATTTAAAGAAAAAAAGAAGCTGGAGGAGAAAATGGAACAAATTCATAAGGAATGGATCCAAGGAAATATTAACCAAGAAACTATGAATACAGAACAAAAACTCATGCAGGACTGGCAGATCAGATGCCAACAGGAGGAAACTCTATGGAAGCAAAAATCCAGAATTCAATGGCTTAAGGAAGGTGAAAAGAACACTAAATTTTTTCACAAATCAGCCATTGATCACAGAAGTGCTAACAAAATATTAAGAATAAAGGATGAACAGGGAACCTTGGTGTAGACTCATCATGAAATCTCAAGCCTTCTCATAAATCATTTCAGCCAAATTGCACAGGAACTGGATATTGACAGAGAGGAAGATATTAAGGACCTTTTGACTTCTATTCCCAAGCTCATCACAGAGGATCAAAACAAGGCTTTAAATTGAGCCATCACCTTGGAAGAAGTGGAAGAAGCAATGAAAGACATGCCAAATGGTAATGTGCCAAGGTCGGATGGCTTCACCATCGACTTTTACAAAGCCTGTTGGGAAATAATCAAAACAGAGGTATGGGAAGTGGTGGAGGATTCCCGGCGCTCCTCCTCCATCCTAAAATCCCTCAATTCCACTTTCATTACCCTTATTCCAAAGGAGGAGGAAGCAAACATTCCGTCGAAGTTTTGGCCAATTACATTGTGCAATGTTTTGTATAAGATTATGTCTAAAGTCATAGCCAACAAACTAAAACCAATTCTTCCTAGTATCATTTCAGAAGAACAATCTGGCTATGTATAAGGGAGACAAATTATGGACAACATCTTGCTAGCTCAAGAGATGATTCATACTCTCCGAACTCAGAAAAAAGCGGGCATGTTAATGCAGTTGGACCTATCAAAGGCTTATGATAAAGTCAACTGGAACTATTTGGAGGCTATTTTAGATGCCTTTGGCTTTGCGAAACAGTGGATAATATGGATCCTAGCCTTGGTTAATTCCATCGGATTTTCTATCCTGGTTAACGGAGCTCCCATAGCCCAGTTTACACCCTCTTGTGGCTTACAACAAGGGGATCCCCTATCCCCCTTTCTGTTTGTTATTCTAGTGGAAGGTCTTAGCCAACTTATCAGAAGAGAAAAAGAGGATGGAATTATTCAGGGACTCCAACCCTTGCCCTCAAGCCCTGCAACAACACATCAACATTTTTTCGATGGCACAATGTTGCATGGCTCGCCCTCTGTCAAAGAAGCTCTTGGTTTCAAAAATATTTTCAATCGCTTCAGTCTAGCCTCAAGTATGGAACTTAATCTAGCTAAATCTTCCATTTTCTTTTTCAATACGCATCTAGCAATCCAAAAGAATCTTTCTACTATCCTCGGATTCAAGAGATGTAACCTCCCTTCGAGATATTTAGGCATTCCGCTGACTGAAAAACCCTGGCAAAAAATTCATTGGGAAAAAATTATCGCCAATCTAGAGAGAAGATGTCATCATTGGACGCACAGAACCCTCAACTTTGCAGGCCGCCTAGTCCTCACCAAATCCATCCTCTAGGCTATTCCTCATTTCATGCTTTCTATTCTCCGAGCACCTAAAGGTGTTCTTCAGAAAATTTAACTTGTTCAGAAATCATTTCTTTGGTTAGGTAATTCAGGGAAACAGAAATGGTCTTTAATGGCATGGGATAAAATATGCAAACCCAAACACCTGGGTGGGTTAAATCTTCAGGACCCCTTCACCATCAATCGAGCTTGTGGAGCCAAGTTATGGTGGAGGTGGATAAAGGAACTGAACTTACCCTAGGCCAAACATTGGAAAGCAAAGTATGCTAATAACTATAGCCTGCAGAATTTGATCAGACTGCAAGAACCCCCTGATGGATCTCCAATTTGGATCCTTGCTAGAAAAAATCGGAACATAATTCAGGAACAGAGTTTCTGGGAAATCCGAGATGGATAGACGGCCCTCTTCTGGGAAGATGCTTGGCAGCAATTACCTAAGCTCGAAAGCCCTGAATTCTTGACCATTCAAAGAAGAAACCAGGAGCTAGGAAGGACAACAGTGAACCATTACTGGACACCTAATGATAATAACCAAGCATGGAAACAGTGGATATTCAACGATACAGATCAGCCGGAAGAGGAAGATAACAGTATAAGAGCACTGTAGACAGAGCTAGCCAAAAGAAAGATAAGAAATGCACGTGATGCAGATCAACTACGTTGGGGCAAGCTAAAGGGGGGCAATTTCTCCCTCAAAGAAGCAAGAGTCTATATAGAAGAAAATGAACATAAGGAAAAAGTTAATTGGTACAGTAAAGTTTGGGATGCTCAACTTTGGCTGAAGATTAAAACTTTCCTTTGGCTCTTAATGCACCGAAGAACGCTTACCTGGGAGAACCTTCAAAGAAAAGGGTTCATAGGTCCCTCACGCTGCCCCCGTGTGAAATTGAGGAGGAATCCATGAACCACCTCCTCAATACTTGTGAATGGACGGAAAGCTTATGGAACTGGGTGGAAGCCATATTTAAGAGAAAGGATAGGAAAAGAAACTCAATACAGGAAAGTATAGGGAATTGGCAAAGTAATTTTTCCAAAACCCAAACGGTCAATACATTATGGAAACTTATCCCAGGGTTTATAGTATGGATAGTATGGAAAGAATGAAACAGAAGAGTGTTTTAAAATGAAACTAAGACCATAGAATTTATGAAAGCCACAATTCTGCAAAACATGAGAGAAACGGTTCTTACCAGAGGGAAAGCAGAACATAACAAGGATGTCTCAGTCTCTGATTTACAAATTCTGCAGTCATTTAGCATTGAGATAGGATCCATCACTGTCTTGTCAGTACCATGACAACAACAAGCCCCCTCCGTGAATGTTTGGTCTCCACCACTGACAGGCTTTCACAAACTCAACTTTGATGGGGCTTCTCGTGGGAATCCTGGTCTGGCAGGTATAGGAGGTGTTCTTCGGGATTACAAAGGGGAAATACAACATATTTTCAGTCAATCGTTGGGTGAAGGAAGTAACAATGAAATGGAATTTGCAACTTTAGAGCAAGGGTTACGAATTATTATTCGCCTAAAAACAGGAGCAACAGTGGTGGAAGGGGATTCTCTTTTGGCCATCAATGCAGCAAGGAGAATGCAGATGGGGGCGAAACCAAGTAAGGTAAAAAAGCATTGGAGGCTGGCTAAGGCAACAGAGCTCATAGCAGAGTACCTCTCAAGCCTCTACGGAATCATCCTGCAAGCAGTGAGAAGAAAGGCAAACACGGTGGCTGATTGTCTGGAAAACTACAGGATCGATCACCACTTCACCTACCCGGACACTTGTTGGCATGATGCCACATGCACTAAACTTTGGAATAAGTGCTCACTTCTCTTGAGACAAGACATTCGTTAAAGGAAGAAGTGGTGTAGGAGTACAAAGGATTACGCCTTAATAGCGGATGAAGATAGCCAATCGAAGGAACATCGGGTGACAGACCCATGAAGGACATAAGGAAGAGTGGGAAATCATTCACACGAACAAAGTGCATTGAATGAGGAGGACATCCAATAAAAAATATGGTTAGCGTCGTCAACAAAACACAGGGGAGGACACATGGCGATCAACCAATAGGCTCAAATGGGGCAGAGTTAAAGCTCTGGATACGTATCATGAACAGGAATTGGGAATTCGTAACAACAGTTATCATGGTAGGATCAACACCTATCCAACGCGAAGTGGGAGATCACAAGCCAGGCCTGCCCTCCTTCTACTATATCTAAGGCTATCCACTGGAAGATTAGAATAATGCTCTCTCACAGCCTACGAATTAACAATTGCGGTGAGGCTAGGATTTTCAGTGTTTCCGCGACCTGCAATAGCATTATGGTGCGTGAAGGAAGCCAGAATGTTTTCACGAACCGGGACTTGCAGAAAGCCCTGGAGGTGTATGAAACCCGCACTACCCAGAAAGAAAAGCGCAAAATAGAAGAGCTCGAAGCAGCAGTAACAGAGGAGGAAGAACATTTGGAAGAGCAAGATCTAGAGAAGGAAGTGGAATGGTTTTATGATGCAGGCACTACAACTACAAGAGCAAATCAATTTGTTTGAACCCAGGGATAAATGTGGATGATGAAAACAATGCTAGCAAAGGCGCTCAACATGCAGGCTGAAGACATCCAAAAAACTCACCAGACAGAAAATTTGGCAAAGCTTGATGCCATAGAATTCAATCTCAATGCCCTGACTCAGGAAGTCGGAGTCCTCTCACAGAAACTGAGTGTCCTCATCAGTCTCCTCAAGCACTCCATACGTCAGGGATCCATGGCTGCAGGGGAGGTTATGGAGGAGGTGATTGACACCTGTTAGGTGAAGCGCCCCACTCCTCAGAGGAATCCGTAGCCTGAGAAAATGACTACAGCGGCCGGCCCGAGTGCTCCTAGTTCAGATTATGTAATCTTAAAGCTATAATGGCTTCTCTGCTTCTATTATCTCTTCTAGTTTTGGTGTGTTATGTTCCTGACTTCTATGATCCTGGTATCTAGTAACTATAGAGGTCCTCCTAGTCCTCTATCTTTCCTTTTGTTTCTTTTGTCCAGTCGCCTGATATGATGAACTGTTTTGATGTTTCAAACCCCTCTTTAAGTAGCCCTGTGTGGTTAGCCTCGGGGTTAGTAGATGAAGTTTCAACTACTCAGTGACAGTTTGAGCATGCGATGAAGTTTTGGCTATGTCTTTGTGTGCAGACCGTTTTGTATCTTATGTATTCTACGAATTAATATAAAATTGTTGATTTATGAAAAAAGAGTAGGACCTTATATTAAACTTAGTCAAATATTCATAATTTACAAGGAGCCACACCTGTTCTGCGAGAGTTCAACCGTCAATCGGACAGGCCAAACCAAACCAATCACCCAAAACTAAGATAATCTAAACAGTAAAACCGAGGAGAACCGCTAAACAAAGCACAAGGAGCCAAGAAAACCTTGGAGGCCAAGTCCATAACTCGCCATGGATCCACAACAGGTCCCACCACAAGTCAAACTGAAAACTGACAAATAGACAAACGGACCTGACAAAAGTTAAAGCATAACGCTCTAAACATTTTTCGGGTCTTGTAGAAATTTTGAATAATATGACACTTATTCACAGAGATTATCCCAATTATACACTATTGCAGAATACATGCATTATACATAACCTCCTCTATGTTGATCATCAATTTAGCAGCATTAAAAACAATGAAACATCAATCGCATGCGCACATTAACACAGTATGTAACCCGGGGAAAGCATACAACTGAAAACCCCCAAATATCTGTATATTATAATGATTGAGAACATGTAACAATACATAGTACAATACTCCTCACAAGTACTCAGTACTATCTCCACCTGTTACACACAAACTAGCTCAGATCTGATCAATCACAACTCAAATCTCCTCCACTGCTTTTCCTGCCTCCATTGTGCAATCCTGCAAGAGAAATCACGTGAGCACAAGCTACAATTGCCTTGATATTGGCCCACACTGCGCAATCCTCATTGGCATTACTCAATCCATGCATGTGAAAATCTCATGCACAACTGATAGTCACAACTCACCCTTTCACTTACCTCTAACACCTGTCTCTGTTGAACTGTCCATGCACTGAGTTAACTGATGTATTCTTTAGTTGCTTTATGAGTTAATAATTAGTGAATTAATTAACAATCAATTCACACAACTCATCACTAGTGTATTCTTTAGTTAGACTAAATACAACTAGTTCAACTAAGTCAAACTGAACACAACTCCATCAACTCCACATCCAACTCCACAGAACTCACATGCATGAGTTCTAACTGAAGTCCTCCATGCAATAGCTCAACTAACACATAAGAAACCACGTGATTCCTTTTGTCAGCTGCATGTGCCACATCTGTAGCTCGAACTGAAGTGCTCCAAGAGAATAAGATAATGTTTAGAGTCCAAATATTACTAAGGGCTAATAATATTTGACTGTTTCTATTTTTAGCCTGGCAGTCTAAAAATAGACTTTGATCACTCCGTTGTGAACCAAAAATAGAAGTCCATCTATTTTTCTCAACATGACCAATCATCCATAAACAACATCTTGCAACTCAAAGACCATGATCCATATGTCTAAAAATAGACTTTGCGCCAAAAATAGCCTGCGAGCCCACTTAGTGAAGGCGACTCCTTTCCACTAAGCTCCATCATCTTGTTGCATTTCCAACACTCCCTCTCAACAACATATGGATTATCTGCAACCCCTATCCCGCAACTCTGGAATGTTCTGCATGCAACACATTTTCCCGGTCCACTTGCTCCAACAACACTTGGAACAAAAACACTCCCAACTGACCACTTTGTTGGGCTAGGAACATACTCTGATGCTGAAGCTCTACCTGCTGCTAACAAGTGCTCCCTCTCTGACATCTGTGCTACTGCAACATCTCCATGCATCTCGCACCATTGCACACCTCTCTGTGCCACCTAGCACTGTGAAAAACACTTGTGCCTCTCGCATTGCTACAGCCTGCTAGCTATGCGTTGTCCTGGGATTCCCTACACTGTCGCTCTCTCTGCTGCCCCATCTGCATCTGTCTCTACCCAATCAATCAGTTCTTTCTACTCCACATCGGGGCTCCCATAGCAAGGTCTCATCCAATAGGTTGGGTACCTCAAGGATCCTGCCCCTCCTCCTTGGGACGATCACTCTATATCACCCCACCTCCTACCTGGAGGTATGGCTGCATGCGATCACTCAGTCCACCTGGCTCAAAGTTTCCCCCTACTGGAGGTCTCTGTATGTGTAGATGTATCTACTCGATCTCCTGTCAGCTTCCCTTGTTGTGCCTGCTCCACAACCTCCTGAAGTTGTTGCACCAATCGTGGCTCCTCCACAATCGTCTGAGACTTCTTCTGGCTCTGCATGTTGAGAGGTAATATACGCTCCCTCTCAACCACCAAGTCTCCATCAGTTGCCTCGCTGCTCAAGGCTTTGCATGCATCTACATGCAACTAATAAAGGTTCCTCACTCGAACCCCTATCTTTCGGGTTTCTCCAGTTGACTTACTGCGCAGGAAAGCCTTTCCCTTGCTGAAAACAACATCATATCCCTTGTCTTCTAACATCGCCACAGAGATAAGATTCTTCTTCAATCCTCGAACATGCATCACTTCCTTCAATCTGAAGGGTTTACCAGACTCCCTCTCAAAGGAAATGGTACCGATACTGATCGCACTGTATCTACCATCGTCGCTCATCTCAATGTGCACTCCAAGATCTTTCTCATCCAAATCAGAAAACAAATCTCGATCTCCTATCATGTGAGAAGATGCACCACTATCCAAGAACCATACTGATCCCATCACACTTGATACCAAGCATGCGATCAATGAAAAATCCAGCTCAAACTGCGAGGCTAAGGCCTCTCCCACTGCAGATCCAACAGCTTGCTTATTTTTCTTCTTCTGCGGACAATCTATGGCATCTCCATTCTCATCTTTGATGTTTCTGAGTTTATCCTTGAGCGCCATTCCACCAGCTCAAAACTTAACCGCTTCTGATCTAAAATTCGTGAGAACAAAGTATTTCTTGTACAGAGATCGACTGTATGGGCATTCACCGGATATCTCACCTTCCCAAAGAAGGATGAATCTAGAGGATACCTGGCCCAATTACAGACTCTGCCTAAAGAAATAAAATGTAAACACTTTCTGAATAATAGATCTGATGATCAATCCCGCTTTGATATCCTGTAGAACATTTTCTACAAATCAACCAGCTCCGATACCATGTAGAAATTTTGAATAATATGACACTTATTCACAGAGATTATCCCGATTATACACTATTGCAGAATACATGCATAATACATAACCTCCTCTACGTTGATCGTCAATTTAGCAGCATTAAAAACAATGAAACATCAATCGCATGCGCACATTAACACAGTATGTAACCCGGGGAAAGCATACAGCTGAAAACCCCCAACTATCTGTATATTATAATGATTGAGAACATGTAAAAATACATAGTACAATACTCCTCACAAGTACTCAGTACTATCTCCACCTGTTACACACAAAACTAGCTTAGATCTGATCAATCACAACTCAAATATCCTCCACTGCTTTGCCTACCTCCACTGCGCAATCCTGCAAGAGAAATCACGTGAGCACAAGCAACAATTGCCTTGATATTGGCCCACACTGCGCAATCCTCATTGGCATTACTTAATCCATGCATGTGCAAATCTCATGCACAACTGATAGTCACAACTCACCCTTTCACTTACCTCTAACACCTGCCTCTATTGAACTGTCCATGCACTGAGTTAACTGATGTATTCTTTAGTTTCTTTATGAGTTAATAATTAGTGAATTAATTAACAATCAATTCACACAACTCATCACTAGTGTATTCTTTAGTTAGACTAAATACAACTAGTTCAACTAAGTCAAACTAAACACAACTCCATCAACTCCACATCCAACTCCACAGAACTCACATGCATGAGTTCTAACTAAAGTCCTCCATGCAATAGCTCAACTAACACATAAGAAACCACGTGATTCCTTTCGTCAGCTACATGTGCCACATCTGTAGCTCAAACTGAAGTGCTCCAAGAGAATAAGATAATGTTTAGAGTCCAAATATTACTAAGGGCTAATAATATTTGACTGTTTCTATTTTTAGCCTGGCAGTCTAAAAATAGACTCTAATCACTCCGCTGTGAACCAAAAATAGAAGTCCATCTATTTTTCCCAACATGACCAATCATCCATAAATAGCATCCTGCAACTCGTAGACCATGATCCATATGTCTAAAAATAGACATAGTCTAAAAATAGACTTTGCGCCAAAAATAGCCTGCGAGCCCACTTAGTGAAGGCGACTCCTTTCCACTAAGCTCCATCATCTTGTTGCATTTTCAATAGGTCCAACCAAAATGCACAAACAATCGCCACCGTTGATCTGTTGGGTTGTGTTATATTCTTTCCACGACTAACCTACGTAGTGAACCGGGGGATTTGAGGGGGGGCAGAGCCCCCCCTTTGTTGCGCCGATTACGCAACGGGGGGATCACAGCGGGGTGGCAACCCCCTCTGTCCGGGGGGGGCAGGTAGCCCCCCTTTACGGGGTCCAGGGCAGCACCCCGGGAAAAAAAATAAATTGGACCCTATATTAGGTTGGGCAAACCTACCTATGGTTTTCCGTCCATGGTATTGGATGCTTCGGCATGTATAAATATGTATTGTAACATTGAAAAGAATATAATGAAAAATCAAGCTAGTAGTGCCGCTTTTGGGATACAGGGAAAATCTCTGTGTATATATGTTTTATGTGTTATGCTCTAAAATTATTTATTTTCTATTTTTTAGAATTCATATGCAGGTAATTTCTGTACAGGGTTAAAACCTACATTTGGTATTAGAGTTGTTTTGGCTTCAAGGGGGCGCCTTTGTTGCTGAGAGGTTTCGCTCGGGCCTGTGGTAGACCCAGTTCAGTGGGAGATCTGCAAGATCAATTCTGGTGGTAAAAGAGGATGGAAAGCAGTGGAAATATAGAGATCGAGAAATTTAATGGTCAGAGTTTTGAGTTGTGGAAACTCAAGATGGAGGATCTATTGGTGGATAAAGATCAGTGAATCATGGTAGATCCGAGTACTAAACCAACGGGAGTGACCGATGAAGAATGGAAGAAGTTGGATCGAAAGGCAAAAAGCGCAATACAATTGTGTGTCTCAGATTCAGTATTTTTGAATGCATCAGGGGAAGCTATGGCAAAGGCTTTGTGGGACAAGTTAGGGACTTTGTTCCAATCTAAGTCTCTGGTGAATAAACTGTTCTTCTGGAAAAATATGTATAACTTGAGGATGAAATATGGAGACTCGGTGACAGAGCATCTGAATGCATTTAATACTATGGTAAATTAGTTAGCATCTATTGATATTAAAATTTCAGATGAAGATAAGTGCATCAGTTTGTTGTGTTCTCTACCAGATTCATGGGATAGTCTGGTTATTGCAATAGGTAGCAATGCAACTGCCTTGCAGTTTGATGAAATAGTCTCAGCCTTGCTGACAGAGGAGATGAGATGGAAAAATATGGAGAGCCGAATGGTGAAGCCTTGTTTGTATGAGGATGGTCCCAGAATAGAAACAAAAATAAGTCATCGAGTGGGAGATCTAAATGTCCAGGAAAACCTTTAAAGGTGGTGTGCTGGAAATGCGGAAAAGAAGGGCACTTCAAAAGGGACTGTAAATCTAAAGCTCCTAATTAAGGAAAGGGATCTGATGATGCTCCTTCTGTAGAGGTGAAAACCACCTCAGATGAAGGTGGGGATGTGTACTTGGCTTCTTCAAGTACACATGTAGATCATGAGGCATGGTTGATTGACTCAGGTGCATCCTTTCACTTCACTCCCCATAGAGAGTGGTTCTGCGAGTATGAGAAATACAATGGTGGTGATGTCTTCTTGGGGGATGATAGGAAGGCTAGAATCATTGGTTGTGGAAAAGTAAAGTTGAAGTTGCAAGGTGGAAGGGTTAGAACACTTCCGGGTGTTCTACATATTCCTGCATTGGCTAGAAATCTAATTTTTGTAAGCAAGCTGGATGATGCAGGTGTAAAGACAGTGTTCGAGGAAGATACCTGCAAGATGGTTCGGGGAGATTGGAACTCTATACAAGCTTCAAGGTAGCACTGTTGTTGATGGGTGCAACATTTCTGTGGTTTTTGAAAGTGGAGCTGAAAATCTAGTGGTCTCTGGAGAGAAGACCATGTTGTGGCATCAAAGGCTTGGACATATTGGAGACAAGGGCCTTCGAATACTTCATGGTAAAGGTATGGTAGAAGGTATGAGTAATAGCTCTTTGGATTTTGATTTCTATGAAAATTGTGTATATGGAAAGCAAAATTGTGTGAGTTTCCCCTCTGGTGGTAAGAGGGAGAAACAGATATTAAAGCTTGTGCACAGTGATGTGTTTGGATGTGTGAAGGTTCCATCATTGGGTAAGTCTATGTACTAAGTATCATTTATAGATGACTTCTCAAGGAATACATGGATATATTTCCTTAAGAAGAAATCTGAAGTCTTTGACAGGTTTAAAGAATTTAAGGCTCTGCTGGAAAACCAGACAAAGAAGAAGATAAAGGTGCTGAGGACATATAACGGTGGAGAGTTTCGCAGTAAGGAATTTGAAGAATTTTGTAAGAAGTGTGGTATAGCAGGACAAAAGAATACTCCATATAAACCTCAGCAAAATGGAGTTACAGAAAGAATGAACAAGACGTTGATGGAAAGGGCAAGAAGCATGCTCAATGGTACCAGGTTAGGATAGGAATTCTGGGCAGAGGCGGTGGAGACAGCATGTTACCTAGTCAACAGATCACCTTCATTAGCGTTGGAGGATAAGACTCCACAAGAGGTATGGACTGGTAAGAAACCCTCTCTTTCACATCTGAGGGTATTTGGATGTGATGCATATGTACATGTTCCAAAGGAGAAACGAACCGAGTTGGATAGTAAATCTAAAATGTGCATCTTTATTAGGTATAAGGATGGTTTAAAGGGTTATAAGCTTTGGAACCCAACAACAAGGAAGGTTGTGTACAACTGAGATGTGGTGTTCAGAGAGGTGAAAGATGTTATTAAACATGAAGTCCAACCAAAGGAACCTGAGAAGATAGAGTTTGAGTTAAAGGAGGAAGAATCAGACTCTATAGTAGAGGAGGAATCAGAAGATGAAGAGCCACAAACTCCGGGTGTAAAAAGATCAATTCGAGAAAGAAGGCAGCCAGAAAGGTATAGTCCATCTACTTTCTGTTCAATTTTTTCTTTATCTATTACTGATGATGATCCCAGAACGATGAAGAAAGTAGTAGATTCAGAGGATGGAAAACTCTGGAAAGAGGCCATGGTTGATGAAATGGCATCTTTGCACAAAAATGAGGTTTGGGATCTGGTGGAGTTGCCGGCTGGAAGGAAATTCATTGGAAGCAAATGGGTGTTCAAGAAGAAGAGAAATGCAGAAGGAAAGGTGGAGAAATACAAAGCTCGGTTGGTAGCAAAAGGTTATTCCCAGGTGTCAGGAATTGATTTTGGTGATATTTTTTCTCCTATTGCCAAGGTAACTTCTATTAGGTTACTTTTATCTGTTGATGCTGCTTTTGATTTTGAGGTAGAATAGATGGATGTGAAGACAATATTTCTTTGTGGGGATCTAGAAGAGGAGATCTACATGAAGTAACTTGAAGGCTTTGCGGTGAAGGGTAAGAAAGAACTGGTATGCAAGTTAAAGAAGTCTTTGTATGGGTTAAAACAGTCACCAACGATGTGGTATTAGAAATTTGATACATTTATATGAGGACTTGACTTCACCAGAAGCAAAGTAGATCATTATCTGTATTTTAAATTAATTGGTGATCGTGTTATTTATGTGGTCTTGTATGTGGATGATATGTTGCTGGTTGGAAATGACAAAGAAATTATGCAGGATTTGAAGACCCAATTGTCCTCCAAATTCGACATGAAAGATCTTGGTGCTGCAAACTATATTTTGGCCATGGAAATTAAAAGAGATCGGGCAAAGAGGAAACTCTGATTAAACCAGAGGAAGTATGTCGAGACAATACTGTAGAGGTTTAATATGTGGGATAGTAAACCGATGAAGGTTCCTATTCCTGTAGGTGTAAAGTTATTTGTTGAATAGTGTCCCAAGACACAATAAGAGGAAGAGGATATGTCTCGTGTTCCATATGCAAGTGTAGTCAGTAGCCTGATGTATGCAATGGTCTATACTAGACCAGACATTGCACATGTAGTGGGAGTATTGAGCAGGTTTATGTCAAAACCAGGGAAGGAGCATTGGACAGCAGTGAAGCGGGTTTTCATGTATTTGCGTGGCACTAGTGATCATGGTTTGTACTACCAAGGAGACCAAGATTGGATAGAGTTTTAGATATCCGTGGCTTTGTTGATGCAGATTGGGCTGGAGATTTGGATCAGAGAAGATCTACAAATGGGTATGTGTTTAACCTATTTGGAGGTGCAGTTAGTTGGATGAGTAAGAAACAATCTGTAGTGGCACTATCAACTACAGAGGCAGAATACATGGCAGCCACTCATGCAAGCAAGGAAGCAGTTTAGTTGCAGAGATTGTGTTCAGTTATGGGGTTAGTACAGGGAGCTATAAGGATAGACTGTGACAGCCAAAGTGCAATTTTCTTGGCAAAGAACCCTGCTTATCATTCAAAGACAAAGCACATTGATGTTTAGTATCACTTTGTGAGGGATATGATAGAAGACAAAAAGGTGTTGTTGGTAAAGGTGGACACTTTGAAGAATACTGCAAATGCATTGACAAAATCTGTGAGCTCTGAGAAGTTCTCCTGGTGTAGAGAAACAATGGGCGTTTCAAGGCTAGAAAAATGACTAAACTCTCATGTGGCTCCCAGTGGAAAGAAAACAACAAGTGGGAGAATGTTGGGTTGTGTTATATTATTTCCACGACTAACCTATGTAGTGAACCAGGGGGTAAGAGGGAGGGCAGAGGCCCCCCACTCATTGTGCCAATTGCACAGCGGGGGGGTCACAGGGGGGGGCGGCAGGACCCCCTGTCGAGGGGGCGTGGATAGCCCCCTTCTATAGGGTCCCAACGGTTATCGTGGATATCGGAAGGATGAGAAACGCGAGAGTTAACTGCTCGATGAGGGAGGTTTTCTCTCTCCTCATTCTACAACGTGTTTCTCAAAGAGTGGAATCAGAGCCAAACATAGAAAAAACAGAAACCGTTCAGACCCCGCCCAATATACCGCTTGTGGTATTGGACCGGTTGACTCGCGTAAAAACAAACACGTCCTTTCACCACGTGTTGTCCCTTGATTCCTTCTAGCGAGGAGTACCTGAGCCAATCCTGTTCACCTGGATTCTTTGTCAACCACCACCTAAGCCAAACGACGAGGGCTACCCCATCCTGTGGAGCAATCCGAGTCAAACCATTCATCACTCAATCAAAGGGGATCTAGACCTTGGAATAACCAAACCATGGCTGGTTAGACTGTGTGGAGTCCTCCAACTTCCTGCTAGTCTTCAGGGTTCCTTTGATCCAACCTGTTAGTCCATAGTTCCATATCTCCTGGGTAGCGTGACATAGACAGTCCTCCTGAAATTTACTTGAGGGAAGCAAATCCCATGCATACCTAGAATCCCTGTCCCTATTTGTGACTCCTTCATTCACCAAATGATCCGCTAACATATTAGCCTTCCTTTTCACATGAGAAAATATGACAGTTTTAAGGGTTCACAGGTGAGAATGGATGCGGTAAAAAACCTGCAAGAGCTTCTAGTGCTTCGACACTTTATATGGAGAGGTTCCATTGCTAATCTTCTTAGCCGCTTTAATAATTAATTCCAAATCCGCTTCAATTATAACATTGTGTGAACATGAATTCACCTGGATTTCCAAGCATTGCTCTAATGCCAAGAGCTCAGCCATGTTGTTTGTGGCCTTCCCCAAGTGGCCATGGAAGATTATCTGTATTTGTCCCTGATCGTCTCTTATGGCACCCCCAAAGCCCGCTAATCCTGGGTTTCCCTTAGCTTCTCCATCAATATTAACCTTTAAGAAACCATAAGGAGGAGGCTTCCAGAAGGTGGCACATGTGTTTAGAAGCCTCACTATCTTCATTATTCCCAGAGGATTAATAAACTGGAGACCCAAGTGAAGTAAAATTCTCTCCTCATGGGGTAGGGGAGGATCTTTAGGAAGGGTCCTCAGCAAGCTTCTTACTGTGTCTTTGAGCTGCCTTAAAATTTGCTCAATTATGTGTTGGGGCCTGTGTGTTTTGTTTTTGAAGATTTGCCTATTGCATTCTTTCCACATGCCAGATGACAAAATTTGGAACCAGAATCCAGGCTTTATTAACTATCTCATTCCCTGAGAAGTTCTTCCTCCAGTTCTTTAGAGTGTTGGATATGCTGAGACTATCCCTATCAGTTTGTCTAAAAATAGCAGCCACCCTGTCCCACACCTTTGAAGTGAAAGGACAGAGGTTGAGAATGTGTTTAATCGTCTCCTCATGAGCACCGCAAAGGTAACACCTGGAAGGACCAATGAAGCCTTTCTTGAGGAGATTCTCCCAAGTTAATAATTTCCTTTGATGCAGTAGCCAGATGAACAGCTTTATTTTCATCCAATGCCGACTTTGCCAAAGTTTCTTCCAGATCTGATCAGGATTCACAAAGTTAAATCTTGTGACTTCCTGTTTGGCCTCTTTGAGGTTAAAGTTTCCTTCAGTGTTCTTTCCCCGTCTTAATTTATCTGTTGAGGAAGAAACAAGAATCCTTCTATGCTCTAGCTCCTTGGTGAGGGCTTCTACCTTGGTTTTCAGCTGGTTTTCATCGTTGTATCCTAGAGCCTTCCACTCCCTCCATTTTCCATTATTTCTTCCCTGATCCAAGAAGTCTTTTACCAGAACCATACCTTTGTTGTCTATGTCATTTTTGAGGTTTGCAAATTCATCCCTACAAGTGTTGGGTTCTTGTTGCCAGTTATCCTCCCAAAATCGAGCAAGATCCCCTGCTCGAATTTCCCAAGAACAATGGTGTTGAACAATGTTTTTATTATCCCAGGCAAGGTTCCAAATATGGGAGCCCCTGATTTTCCCGGAAATTCTAATGTGATCCTTCTCCTGCCAGTGCTTGGCATATTTTTGTTTCCAGAGCTTAACCCAGGGGGCATTCAGTTCCTTAATCCATCTCCACCAAAGCTTGGCTCCCAAGACTTTGCTGAGGGTCTCAGGATCATGAAGCCGCAATCCACCATGGCTCTTTGGCTTGCAAAGCTTGTCCCAGGCTACTAAAGCCCACTTCTTTTTCTCTTCCCCTTTGCCCCACAGAAAGTCCTTTTGTATGTTTCTTATTAGCTGCTTAATACCTTAAGGAGTAGGAAGAGCTGAAAACATATAAATGGGAATGGCCTACAAGACCGCTTGTGTGAGCACAAGGTGTCCTACTAGATTTAGTGATTTGCAAGTCCATTTTTTTATCTTGTCTTGAAGTTTATTTAAAATTGGATCCCACACTTTCTTGCTTAGAGGTTTGTTAGTAAGAGGAATGCCAAGATATTTGGAAGGTAGTTGTTCTCTTTGAAATCCAAGAATTATGGTAATATTTCTCTGAATAGCAATATTAGTGTTAAAGAAAAAAACTTTGGACTTGTTAAGCCTTACCTCAGTGCCTGCTGCCATAGCAAAGTCATTTAAGATATTTTTTATTGCTCTGGCCTCCCTGACTGTAGGTATGCCCTGCAACATAATATCATTTACAAATTGTTGATGAGTGTTTTCCTCTCCATCTGCTGTGAGTTTGATACCCTGAATTCTTCCTTCGGTGTTTGCCATTTTAATTACTCTACCTAGCCCTTCCATCATGAGGACGAAGAGGAATGGTGAAAGCGAATCTCCTTATCTGAACCCTCTGGAGGGAGTGAAGGTCCTTGATGGAGCTCCATTAAGCAGTATGGAAAAACTGGTTGAGGTAACTAATGCCATGACCCATATTATCCAATTCTAATCAAAACCATGGGCTTTTAGAATTTCTCTTATGTAAGCCCAACTCAATTTGTCATAGGCTTTCACGAGGTCCAACTGAATGATCATGCCAGCTTGTTTGTTACTTTTGAGACATTGTACCACCTCATGAGCTTGGCTGATATTGTTGAGGATTTGTCTTCCCTCCACATAGCCTGTTTGCTCCTCCAATATGAGAGAGGGTAGAAGTGGTTTGAGTCGATTGGCTATTACTTTGGAGATAATATTATACACCACATTACATAAGGCTATGGGTCGAAAACCATCCGGAGTCATGGCATTTTCCTTCTTTGGAATGAAAGCTATGAAGGATGCATTCAAAGCCTTTAGAACCTTTTTGGATCTTCTTGAGTCTTCCACAACCTCGAGGATATCATGTTTGATAGTTCCCCAACAGGCCTTGAAGAAGTATACATTGAATCCATCTAGGCCTGGCACTTTTCCACTCTGCATTTCATTAATCACTTCATTGACCTCCTCTTCCAAAACTGGCCTGTGAGATTGTGGTTGTCCTTTCTGGTAACCAACTGAGGGATATACTGAGTGAAATGGTCAATGAACCTAGATCTATCCTGTAGAGGCTCGTTTGCAATGTTGCAGAAGTGTTGAACAAGGACCGATTCCATATCACTATGAGAAACAAGCTCAATGCCTTGAGAATATTTGATCTTAGTGATTTTGTTGTGTGCCCTGTGAGCCATAATTGTTTTGTGGAAGAATTTTGTGTTTCTTTCTCCCTCTTTAATCCATTGTATTCTTGATTTCTGCCTCAAGAAAATTTCTTCTTGTAAGCATCGATTCTCCAATTCTTCCTGCAGAGAGTCAGTTAATTTTTGCAGCTCTTTGGTGAAGCCATTTGTGATGATGATCTGACTGATCTCCTGGAGATTCAATTCAGTTTCTCTTTTGGCTTTGAAGATGTCTCCAAATTCATTTTTGTTCCAAACTTTAAGACGGGATTTGATATGTTTAAGTTTCTGCTACAACATATACATCTTTGTGCCCTGAATATTCAACTCCTCTCTCCACCATGTCTCAACGTTATTAGTGAAATTAGGATGTGAGGGCTAGGCATTTTCAAACCTCAAAGTTATGTTTCTCAAAGTGCCTATAAAGGTGGCTTCCAGCTATACATGCCAATGATCTGATCCTCCAAAGGGCAGAATGGAGGCTGTCATGGTAGGTCCTTAGAGAAAGAGGTCCTCTGAAATCAAGAATCTATCAAGTTTGGAAGCAACTTGATGGGTCTCTCCCCTTTTGTTGTTCCAAGTGAAGGTTCCATTAATTGTTTCAATGTCCACCAGCCTCATGTTCATAATGAAGTCATAGAAGGCCATGGAGTCTCTGCCTAGTTGTCTAGTGCCTCCTTTTTTTTCCGAAAGAGATCTTATCATATTGAAATCTCCGGCAATGATCTAGGGCAAAATGGGATGTCTCGCTCTTAGTTCCTCCAGGGAAGTGAGAAGCTTGAGCTTGTCTGCTTTCTTTTGAGGTCCATAAACATTTGTAATCATGTATATCTCCTTGTCCCCTACAGGTTGACATATTAGGGAGAGATAGTTCCTGGATGCTTCAGCATCCAAAATTCCCAATTTCTGTGGGTCCCACAAAGTGAGAATCGCCCCCGCTGAGCGATTTGCCTTAACCTCTAAATACTCATATTTGAATAACCAATTATTATGAATATATCTTATATTTTCCATCGAACATTTTGTCTCCTGAATAAAAACCATGTCTGGTTTTTCTTCTTTCATTCTTTTACTAAGATTTCTTTGTTTCCTTCTATTCCCTATTCCTCTAATGTTCCAGGTTGTGAACTTCATTAAGAAAGGTTAGTAAAGGAATAACTGGTAAGATCTTTCATCTTACCTGAGTTGATCAACAGTTTTCCACATTCGTTCAGCAGTTCATTCTGCCTCTTTCTTCCTCTTTTCCTACCTGAGTTCTTTGGAGATTATGCCTGAGGATTCTCCATCATCTTGACCCCACTTGGCTCCTGGCTTTCATGATTTCTTTTGACTCCAACTCCCTTCACTTGTGACCTCCAAAGAAAGAGCTATTGTACTCTATCATAATCTTCTTTTGGCAGGGAGCCCACCCCTATTTTTTTCCTTGTTTCAGAAATTTTTCTAGGTCTAGATTTTCCTTATCCAAAATCTCCTGTAACTCATGGTCCTCTATTCCTGCTTCACTTGGAGTCATCTCCTGGTCCCTACTGATCTCCATAAGGCTTGGTAGATCATCCTTTTTCTGGCTGTCTACTGTGATATCCTCCATGTTAGCTACCCTATCATGTTCCTTTGTTACATTCTCCATGTATTGGATTGTCTCCTTGTTCCCCTCTTCTTCCTGCAGGATCTTGAAGCTGTTTTGTCTTGTGTGTCTGTCCTCATTTGCCTTCTTGTGTGGACGCTTTCCTCCTTTTCCTTCACTCCCGACTTCGGTGAAACCCTCGTGGTCTCTCTCCACAGTGGTTTTTTGGTTATCTTCCCTGTTGATTATGGGGCAGTCTCTGTATAGATGCCCATGTTCACGGAATTTGCGGCATCTAAATGGTATGTGCTGATAGTCCACTGTCTGCAACCTTTCTTCATCATATACTTCTAAAATGATCGCTTCTGGCAGGCCTCCAGATAGATCCATTTCCACACATATTCGGGTAAAGGAGGTATATCTTCCTTTCAGAGTTGCCTCTGAGATTTTTAGAAAATGTCCCAGCTTGTTGCCTATGGTTTTCAAAGATTCGGGCAGCTAATAATCCATGGAAGGGAATATAGTCTGATCCAAACCAGTACTGGTGTGAATGTTTCACGTTCTGGGACAAAGTTCATCATCCATGGCCGCATGTAGAGTCCTTCCGCAGCATAGAAATAGGCCCCCCCTTCAAACATTATGTCTTTGTCTTCTAGGCTTGCGAACACTAATCTGAAAAAGCCCTTAGAACCCAGATGTAAATGTATTTCTCCCTTTGGCTTCCAATGGCTCCTTATCCAGACATGTAATGCCCTTTCCGTCGGCCATAGCCCCATGAACTTGCATATGATTGCATGCTCCGTCATATGATCTCTATGAGCTTGTATCGCTGGGTTGCTCAATATGACCTGAGGAATAATGCCTGACTTGGGCTTGCAGACTCCAGTAGTCTTTCTGGAAGCCAGTTTTTCACTACTACCTCCATTATCCTTTTCTTTTCTCGTTTCTTGTTGATTCCCTTCCTGATCCTGATCTTTGCTTCTTCCAGATGTCCCCTGACTTCTGGTTTCTGAGATCTTGTCCAGTGGTTTTTGAAATGTTTCTTTCCCGCGTCTTGACTTCCTCTTGTGACTGCTTGGCTGTAGGAGGGAGCAACACTCCCCCCCTGCACTCCCGCCATGGTACCCTGAATCCCAAACCCTGTCTTCAACTCCAACCCTAGCTTCTCTACTCCCTCGTCCTCCCTGTTTCCTTACTCTTATACTTAAGTAATTTAACTATTTTATATTTAAATTATTTATAGCTATTTAACTACTTTCAACTATTTAACTATAACTATATTTTATTTATAACTATTTAACTATCTTATATTTGACTATTTAACTATTTTTTTTGGTGTTTTTTTGCATGGATATTAATGTTAAATGAGATCACTTTTTTAATATATATTCTTTCACTAATATCAAAATTTACATTGCGTAAATAACGTTTCTGATATTCTAATTCATTGGGTAAGGTAGGTAAATAATATTAATAAAATATTTCATAGATACCAAAATTAATAATAAATTATTTCACCAATACCCAAGTTAATAATAAAATATTTTACAAATACCCAAATTAAACAATTTAAAATTATTTAAGACATGTGCCTCTTTTTAAATCTAAAATATTTTGATTGGTTTACATATTATGACATGGAAATTACATGAAAATTTCATGGGCACTTTTAGGTTGAAATTTCCTCTAATGAAGTAAGGAGATGTATTCAGAGAAGGTTTAGGTATGACACATTCAACCCATAGGGCATTCACCAAAGTAGAATGCCAATTCCTCTGTTCAAAGAAGACGGGCTTTTTTATTATGCGGATAATATTTTTATTGGTTGAGTTAGCAAGACCATTTCCATGTGGATAATAATGAGATGAGTGTTTCAATACAATACCATTTTCTAATGCAAAATCATAAAGTTTCAACAATTAGAAATGTGTTGCATTGTAAAAAGCATGTGAAGTCAGAACACAAAACGTGGCAATAATATTATGTTTGAGGAAGTTGATGACTTCCTGATCATTCACTTGCTTGAGGGGAACCAGTTCCATCCACTGCGTGAAATAATTTGTAGTAGTGAGAATATAACGGTGCTGCTTCGACGAGTGTGGACAAATATCACCGATAACATCCAAGCCCCATTGTTGAAATGGTTCTTCTACAATGATGGGATGTAATGGGGTGGATGACTTTTTTTCTCGACCGACAAATTTCTAACAAACCAGACACTTGCGGTCATAAGAGTGAGCATCCTTGAAGAGTGTGGGCCAATAAAAACAAACCCGCATAATTTTTTACGACATTGTGTCACCCGCGAAATGTCCTCCAGTTGGTCCATCATGGAGGTCGCGCAAAAACTTTTCCAAATCTGGTGCTTCCAAGCATCTGAGCTGGACTTCGTTGTGGTGCTTCCTGAAACTCACTCCATGTCTAAAATAATAAGATAAGGCTTTCAATCTGATTGCCCTTTTGTTTTTAGCAGATCAGTGAGAGGGAAGAGTACCGCACTTGAGATATTTTCGCACGTCTGCATACCAAGAGCTTGGTATATCATTGGGGTCAACACATTCAATATTGTACATTTCAATCTCTTGCTCCCATCCAAAAGCATCATCTTCCATTGTGTTTACCGAATCGGATATCAGATGGAAAATACCATGGCCTTTGATGGTGTGAACTGGTTTGAACTAAAGATCGTATTCTTGTAAGCCAATCATCCAATTCACCATTTGTTCACCCAACTCTTGGTGAATGAACAACGATCTGATTGTTGGGTGTGGCACAAGTACTACGCAATAATTCTTTAGAAAGTACGCCTGAAATTTTTTTACAGCCTTAAAGACTATGTAAGCATGTTTGTCAATGGTAGGGTAGTTAAGTTCAAGCCCTTGTAAGCTGACACTCATGAATGATATAGGTCGTTCATTATGTTGATCATATTTCTTCATAAGAATGACAACAAGAGAAGAATCATAAGTGAAGGTGTAGAACAGGAAATCCTTATTGAAGAATGGACTGGACAATGTTGGTGCTTTCGCGATCTCTTTCTTTATATGGGAAAATGTGTCCTTTTTCCTCTTATCCCATTTATATATCACGTCCTTCTTTACCGTCTCCTATGTTGGTTTCATGATCTGTGTGTAATCGAAGATGAATTTGCGAAGGAAGTTAATTTTCCCCAAGAAGGACTACATAGCTTTCTTGCTCACAGGGAAAGGAATCTGTGTGATAGATTTGACCCTTTTAGGGTCTACCTTAATCCCACTTTTTGCGATAATATGCCCCAAGAGATTCCCCTCAGACACTGTGAAAATACTCTTCTTCGGATTAAGTGATATCCTATATTTGCGACATCACTCAAAAAAATGCTTCAAATGGCGTAAGTGATTTGACCTTCTTTTAGAAAACACCATTACATCATCAAAGTCGACCACTATGCTTTGACCAATCAGACCATAAAAGCGATGTCCATCACATGATGAAAAGTTACACCTGCGTTGATCAATCCAAATGGAATTCTTTTGAAAGAAAAATTTCCACACTTAGTTCGAAACGTTGTCTTATGTCTATAAAGTTCTAACACCAGAACCTGGTTGTAGCCTGAAAAACCGTCGAGTAAGGAAAACATCTCTAACCCTAATACTATCTTTAGAATATGATCCGTTGACGGCACCAGGTAGTTATATTTTTCAATGGTGTGGTTAAGATTGCGGAAATCTACGCACAAGTGTATTTCCCCGAACTTCTTTCTCACAAGGACGAAATTTGAAACCCGCGTTGAGTGTCACACTTTGAAGATGATCCAAGCATCCAACAACTACCGTAACTTTTTCTGAATCAAAGGCTCAAGTGTCAGATGAACTTTCTGCAGCTTCCGCTGAAAAGGCTTGGTCCCTTCCTTGATTGGGATTACTTGTTGGATTATCCGCATGTCATAAGTTTTGAGATCATCATACGTCCACACGAAAATGTCTCGATACTACTTAAAAAGGGGGATGAAATATTTCCACTCCCGGGGTATGTAGCAAGTACCGAGATTAACATACTTCATATCTTGCTCTGTGCCAAGATTAATCTGCTCATGCGATAGAGTTGAACTGTGATTTTTTGCGTTCGTTGGCCCTTTAAAGCAATTTTGCAAGTCATACAACTTTTCAAGTGACACCACGCCCTTGGGCATGGGTTTTTCTTTACTTTCTTGTGTTGTATCCTGATATGCTCTATCATGCTCATCCTCATCAATGGATGCATCTTTAAACACATCAGAATTCACCATAAAATCTACTACTTGTTGGTCACCATTAAAAAGATTAAATTTAGTTATGTTATCAGGAACGAATGGCTTGTAAATAATTTCGATAGAAAATGTATCCCTTAGTGGTGATAACCTAGTAGCAAAATTTACCAATGTATCAACTGTGCATTATAAATCCTAGGAACATAAATAATTTGAAAGCTTGGAATTGCAAAATTAACTACCATACCTCTTGTCGGTAACCCCTAAGATTAGGTGACACACAATGTATTGTATTATGTACCTGTCATACGATGAACACAGAGTCACCTATTGCTTTAAGTACCTCAACTTTGAGGTCGATGGCTTTCTTTTGGCCCAAAATGAGTGCTTCATATTCTGCGTGCACTAAAATTCCAAGAAACAAGAGATCAAATGATTTCTCTATTGTGGGTCTACTAAAATACAACCAACTCTAGATCCCTCTTGCGTTTTCAAACTGTCAAAATAAAAAGTCCAGAAATTAGAAAAGTTAGAGCTACGTCCTACACTAGTACTATTAACATATAATGTACAAAGATCATTATCATCAATTAGATTTCAAGGGAGGAGTTCCATATGTTAATTTGATGGGACTAGTGAAATCTGAGCTAGATAACATCCATGACCGACTTCCAAAAATAAATTCCGAAAATGACTTCTGTGAATCCCATCGATTCGTTTTAATCTTCAATTTGTGTCATGGTGCACTTCATGTATGGATCATTATCAATTCAAATTTGATTATTCCTGCCCTTGTATGGAAGCCATAAGTGAGACCAGTTCGTCACAAAGTATCCTTGAAGTTTGTTGGACCAATCTCTGCTTAACAGTAAACCATATGCTTCAGGAATGTCCACAACTATAATATTGATACATTGATGAACTCAGTGATCAGACGAAAGATAGATAAGAACATTCCTGAGTTCACCTATAAGCTAGAAAACTGGCCTGTCCAACTCTATAATCCATGCATTAGTCTTATCCCATTGTGCATTGATTTTCGCAACAACTAACAATGCAATCACATTCACGGATGCATTGTAATTGACTAAACAATTGTGAACATTATAATTGAAAATTTTGAAAGTTAACATAAAAGGTGGGTAGGGTGTGTAAGAATTCAAATTTACAACATTTACAACAGATTTGAGGATATCACAAGAGTTACCAAACATTACCTGCGATGTAAAGCCTTGTTTAGTTGTTGGAGTGTGCGATGAGAGCACTTGGAGAATCAAGTCACACTGGCCCGTTATCCTTGTCAGCTTGAAGGGTGAAATGTTTGCACGAGCTCTTTTCATATCTTCCACAATGTTGTAATCTATGCTAAACATCGCAGCGGGTTATGATGATGAATCAGGTGGTTTAGCTTTATCCACAATGAAAGGAGTGTTGTAATTGTTCTTGTTATTATTGGAAGTTTTCTTTGAAGCACGAGCACCTCCAAACTTGTTCTGTGAATTTTGAGCAAGATTCGAAGGTGGTAGAATTCTGCGTAAAAATTGTTTCTTAATCTCCTGCTCAAAAACATGTCCCTTTCTCCTTAGATTGTATTGTTCAGTCGACTGCTTGGGCATAACTTCACTCACTTCCAGTTGATCAACACATTGTTTCTCAGCGTTGTATATAACATTGAACGTGTTAACTGAATGTCTGACACTTGCATTGTCTTCAGTCACAGTAGGCTCACTTGTCTCTTCATTTTGCTCAGATTGTTCCTTTGTCAAAAATGTATCAACAAGGTTCATCATCATAGTGTTCATGTTATGATTCCACTATGGGCATGTCTTCTTAGAATGTTTCTCTTGATGGAATGTGCAGAAGTTATCCATGCTCAAACTTCTGACGTTGAACACTATGTTGGAACTTTGAGAAGATTTACCCTGTTTTGAGTTATTTCTCCTTTTGCAGAATGATGGCCAAGAATATTTGTTGCTGGTAGTTGATGCTTCGCTTGACCGTCTCTTTAATTCTAAAACTTTGTTGGTGAATAACTTCAGAGACTTAGTCAAGCTCTCCATATCGAAAGAATCTTTGTCCTTTTGTCTTATAGAAGAGGCTTGGTTTTTTGTACCAGTTTCCTTGGAGTCTTTAGAGTCATCATCATCTGTGATGACTCCAATGGATCACAAATCATTTTCTATAGAAAGAACTTCTCCAAAGTTCAAGGCCAATGTTTCCTTCGCAACTCTCTCCACGAAAAAATAAATGTTAGTTGAAAAGGCGGATGTGTAACAATCTCTAGTGACATCATCGTGGGGTTTCACATCTATGGGGAACTTGTTGAGAAATTGCATATATATTTGATTCATTCATTTTCCCCAACTTTCAAATTCTCAAGTTCTCTCAGCAACATGGCGGGAGTCTTGTCGTCCACAAATTTCTCAAGAAATAGTTTCTTAAACTCCCTTTAGTTTCAGATTGAATTGGTGGGAAGACTATTATACCATACAAACACTCTAACTTCTAAGGTATGTTTAAAAAGTTTGCAAGCGACATCATCGAAGCGTACCTCAAGAATCCTTAAATGCATGTAGAACTTGTCTATATGATCTCCATCTTTGGTCTTCTTACCCAAATCAAACTTTGACAACAAATTTTTTGGATGTTTGGGCATCTTGTGTAAATTAGCCAAAAGAGGAAGTATACCTTGGGCCATCTAATCGAAATTTTCATCAACCATGTATGCACATTTTTCTTCCTCCTCCTCTTCTGAATCCGAAGATTCTTCTCCCTCATCGTTTAGATTTGCGGTACAATCAAGGTGCTCCTCGTCAGAAAAATGAAAATCTTCTCTTTCACCATCTTGATTCTCCTCAACAGGTGGAAGTTACCCTCATTTATTTGTAGGTTGAGCCAAATCTTAGAGGGTTGTGATAACCAAATCTTCCATCGAAGAAACAAGAATGCCACTAGGAGTTACTTCCTTTATTACAATCTTATGAGGCAGAATCACAACGATATGGAGCAGACCATGAGATTTTGCAAACTGACGAGTGATGGGTTATATATTCTGGAGCTAATCGTAAGTAACCTCACAAGCTTTCCCTTGGTCAGATTCAACAATTTATTCTTTCTCAAGAACACAAATAGGAGTGGAAAAGGGAATTTTGTTACCTTGCACATTTTTGTTTGTTTGTTAGGATGCATAGAATTTTTAGCCATAAAAACATGGTTTCCCTCCTTCTAGCACCAGAATGTTGACGGTGTTGGATACTACCAACATGCAAAGGGGTCTCCACAATGAAAATTTCCAATTAGACTTTGCACCGTTTGGTGAGGGAGCCCTTCCCGAATAAAGGTCCAACTACCATTTTCTTAAATATTTTCCTTGGCTTAAAAGTTCAGCACAAGAGAGTAATGCATAAGTTATTTCATATTAGCAAGTGAGTATACATTGTGGTCATTCAACTACAATATGTATCAAGGTTACTCTACCAAAGGGGGAGATAAAAGTGATCCTTTCAAGGGAAGACACACAAGCATAACATATAAATGAATTGTTAGACAACCAGTGAAATAGTTCACTTAGCAACAATGCTTGTTAACACATACAACACACCTTCAACAAGATAAGTACCAAAGCTACCAAAATAGTTCAATCTCCTTAGTACGGATGAAAACAACATATATGTAAAACATTCAAAGAATAGTCTTACAATATTTATGACATACACATGAAAAGTGTGTTGGCTCAGCGGGCTTTTGAATTAAGTATAAGTTCCAACATACATCAAGACAATGAAAACCACTAGCCCCAGTAGTCAAGCTTTAGAGCAACCGCTTACTCCTCCAAAAGAATTATCTTCCTCTCTAATGCCTAGTAGGAGGATCCAACGTGAAAAGTCCCTTACATGAGAAATTAGGGTGTATATATAAAAATAGTGGTTTGTCACCTCCCTTGTGACTCTTGGACTACCCTCATGATTTTTTGACTTCTTGTGGTCTTTTAACTTCCTACAAGACTTTTCTGATTACAAAGATGGCTCTTGGAATTCCACTTTACAATTACATTTCAATATACAATATATATAATCCAAAAAATGATGTGGCACATGGTGACTCATGACATGACACTTTTGACATGGACTGCATGATGACATGGCAATGTAAAGCAACTCTTTATTGTTGATTTATTTATGTCTTCATAATAGATGGAACATGGTATTCTTCTTCTTCCATAAGGCTTGAGGATAAGGAGTCTTCAATGTGATATTTTGTCTCCAACTGCTATCACAACTAATGTCCATCTGTCTTCTCATGATTGATTAACTTGTTTTTTCAGCTTCAAAAGTGTCTTCTAGCAAGGCCTCCTTCTTCATCCTCTTCATCATCATCCTATCATAGAATGATTTAACACTTGCAACTGAAATCCACTCATGATAAGACGACATCAATTTGAAAAAACCCTAGCCTAACATGATGCATAATAATCAATTAACTAAGTTAGAATCGGGAAATAGGCTGGGAATCAGGCTCAGGGGTTGCACAGTTGTGAAACTCGGGATGTCAAGGTCAAGCACTGAGCCTTGAGACTGCGCAATCTGCAGTTCAGGATTGACTAGGCTTAACAACTGTGCAACTGAGGGACTCAAGGAGGCAGGTTGAGGGCTTGAGTATTGATTTTACCCACTATGAAATTATGGAAGGAGAACATGCT
Source organism: Pinus tabuliformis (assembly GCA_031772625.1). Taxonomy (NCBI): domain Eukaryota; kingdom Viridiplantae; phylum Streptophyta; class Pinopsida; order Pinales; family Pinaceae; genus Pinus; species Pinus tabuliformis. The sequence continues at coordinate 1,212,000,386 of CM062804.1, read as the reverse complement.
AGGTGATTGCGCAACTACACAATCTAGGAGCTCAAGATTGAGGCTTGAGGACTAAGACTGCACAATGCGCAGTTCAGGCTAGGTTGGAGACAAATATTGCACGGTTATGGAGCTCAAGGGTCGGGCTTGAGCACTGAGATTGCATAGTGCATAGTTCTGGGAAGCAAAGACTACACATTGCGTAGTGTGGAGAGGCAAGGTTGTTGCTTGAGGACAGAGATTGCATAGTGTGCAGTTTAGGCTAGCTAAATGAGGTTGAGTGGCCTAGTTGGGGATTTTTCCTAGTTTTGTCTAAGTGTTGGATCAGTGAGATGAAGTTGAAAAAAAACATGAATTGAACATGATCACACACTTAGATTACTTGACGACACAACATGTAACACTTAGAACACATGAACACCATACTTCTCCTTAATGGGACAAATTTTAGACTACCTACACTAAGTGTGATACCAAAGATACAATTTGCAAAAAAAGTGACGACATTTGTGCGACAATGTTTGAAACTTTGGAAATGTCTGCGATATATGTCTACATGATAAGTACAACTCATTAACACCAAGATCATCCCTTGAAATAGACCAAAACCATACTTGCACGATATGTGATACCTGCCTTAGCTAAAAGACAACACTCTGATTTTCTTCAAAAAGAAACAAGAATACTTAGAACAAACATGTGTGATGCCAATCATTGTTTGTGATGATAACATTCAAAGAAAAAGTAGGCTCTAAAAGTGGATGTATGCCAAAATTTTAGAGGGTGTTGTAGCAACGAGAACAAGTCCCAATTGTATATGAAGTTCGATTTTCAGAATGGCCGGCGGACCCAAGATTGTGATGACATGGCACAAATGTGATGTATTTGATTAGATGATGTGGCACAATATTAGTTAGACACATGGCAGGTGGAATTGAATTTCTTTGGTGGTCAAGTGTCCTATTTTTGGGTGACAAGTCACACCATCTTGGGGATTTAATGTGGCAGGATGATGTCAACAACATGTGGCTGTGACATGGCGTGATTTGAGGGTTCATTAGTAATTACCCTGGTGATTTATTTGATTAAAGTTTAGAACTAAACCAATTAGGGATTAGTTTTAATCTTGAGGTCACGACCAATGGTGGTTTATGAAGGTTGGTTTATTGAATTCAGCCAAGGACTTGCGACTATGATGACATGGTTGTCAGGGACCATGAGAATGTGGCACTCAGGTGGCACAAACCTTTCCAATATAATTATCACTAGATGATGCCTTGTGACATGTTATGGATGCAGACATTGATTGTTGTCGCTTACAATCTGTTATGTGTTGTTAAAGCTCCTAATTATCTTTGGTACAGATCCATACCGACATGTGCTAACCGAACTTCAATGATATTAATCATTCCATCATTGATATGGATGTCGATGTCATCACCATTGAGAATTTAGACTTCTCATTCCGATAAGAAATTTCTCTCAGTTTTCGAAGAGGGTGTGAAATATGGTGCTAGAATCGGTCCTGGTGTCTATGAGATTCACTCTCCTCACATTCCAAGCAGAAAAGGAATTGCAAATCATATTAGAATTGTTCTTACCAATGTTATGAACTTATATGTTTAGTTTCATTGGATAGCTAATTAGGTATAAATCAAAGCCTAACTGGTTATCTCTTCTAATTTTCCAAATACTCGTTGTGCTCGAAACAAATATTCAATGCGTTAACCCTAACTGTGGTCTGAAGACCAAGAAATACACTATGGACATTCCCGCCCTAACCAACGTGGTTGCAACTGCCAAATTTCTGCAAGCTCAGCTGGTTGGTGCAAAGTGAAGTCATCCCAGCTATCTTTGAAATTCAGTTTTACAAGTACTAGAAATATCTTAACGTCCACAATGCTAAAGATAGCCTATGGGACAATTGCTTCTTCATTTGGTTGATGTATTCGACCCTTTTCTGATGAAGCCTCACAATAAACACTCCAAGTTTCTCGAAAAATCCCTCGCTAAATAGATTATCCCAAGAACTAGCTGCCAAAATATCTGCATAACTTTCCCAACTGCCTTTTAAGGCCTCACATTTTAAAATGAAATGATTTTTTGTTCCCACTTTTCCAGAAGAACAAAAAAATACACACCCTTTCCTCCCACACTTCTTTTGGCCTTTTCCAGTGCCCTGTTTCACAACGGAGTTGATGATAATTAGTCCTTAACTAAGCAATAAGAATTTTGGCTCTCCAAGAAATATTGGCCTCTATGTATGTTTTTTCTTGATGATTATGAGTGGGATTAAACACTTCAATATAGTACTTTTTCTTTCTCCCTATCTCCTTATCCCACTTATGCTTATGGAACTTATCCATAAAAAAAGATTTGATCTCTTCACTATTTATGGGACACAGGTTCAAGCAAATACCCCATTTACTAAACAATTTGTTATTTTGCTGCATCCAAGAATTTTTTCTTTTGCACAATATGTAATTAAAGACAAACTCAAGCCATGTTCCTGATGAGCCCCAATTTTGGTACAATTTGGGCTCATTTTGGCCTATTTTTCTTGCTCAAACCATTCATTTTTATTGTTTATGCATACACTTCTTAGTTTATTCATGTTGTTTGTAGGAGAAAGGATAGGCACTTTATCTACGTAGCTAATGCATTGTGATTCCAGGTTTTGGCATTAAAAGGGAGCAAAAGACAATGAAAAGGTGGCAAGGAGACAACGAGTTGGCATTGCTGACGTAAGGAGAGGTTGTCCACGGTCTTGGGGGACATTCCTCGGGATCCTCACCAAGAACTCCGAGCCCCACTCCATCCTCCCTCAGAGCTTAATACACGGCCAGCTGTTCTACAGGAACAACAGTTCAAAACTGCTCTACAGGAAACAACATTTATGATCATCCTACAGGATCAGCAGTTAAACTATAGATTGAACAGTCGAGCTCCTAGAATCATGGATACTTGTTGGAGCATCGTTTTGTATAAGTATAGAGGCCTTAGCCTTGGTTAGGTTGTTGAAACTCTCGTGTTACTATTGTAATTTTGGAGCACAACTCAAGTTTCGTTCTCTTTTGTAAGCCAATTTGGCATGATATCAGATTATGAATAAAGAAGACAGTTTGTGATCTAGTTCTGAGTTTCTTAAGGAGACTATAGCTCTCAGGTTAGGGCCCAACCTGAGAGCCATAGATCCCCTCTGCTGTAGTGTTGTTCCCATTTCATTTCCAGCACTTTGAGCTTTTCATTTGTACATGCAATTCGAATTACAGGTTGTTGAGTTGGTCTTTTTCATGAGTAGATAGGATTTGCTTATGGTGAGTTTGTTTACAGTCGTTTAGTGTAGCAGAGGATAGATAGAGTCCATTGGAGCTCCAACAAAAAGGCTGTTAGGACTCACTGCCATCTTTCTTGAAGATTGGGGTGCAGCCCATAGCTAGCCACCAAAAACACGCATTTCTTCACTTGATGATTGCTGCAATACAGTCACTGTTACGTTAGATGCTTCCTTGTCATCCACTCATGCACTACACTCCTTTACCACAGCTTCATGCACATTCTCCTTCGCGTTTTTGATTGTTGATCATTGAATTATGAGCACAGGTAGTTAGGTTGATGCACTTTCGGTTTGATAACAGTCATAAGCATTTGTTACATTTACACTTCTCCCTCTCGGCCCATTACCTTCTCCTCCACCTTGATCACACATGCACACACATCTTCTCGACCTTCACTCCACTCTGCTATCTCTCCAAAGACTTTCACTCCTCGCATAGCTCCATTCTCTAGCCCTCGTCGTTGACCTAGTCCTCCATCTTCCAACCTACTCCCTTCATTCACTCCCTATCCCATTCCTTCACTTCTACATCCATCACCAGCCTCATCCCCACCTTTCACATCTCCCCCTACCATTCCATTACTCCTCCATCACTCCAACCACTCACGGTAGGTCATCCTGTAGCCATTTGTAGACATCCTGTAGAAAACAGAGTATCCTGTAGGATTCTCCACATCCATCCTGTAGGAGGCCACTCTCTCGGTTGCTGAGCATCTGAATGCGAGGAACCTCTGTGGATGGATGCTAAGGATCCTTAGGGACCTCCCCTAGCCTTCCCAACCTGTCCCACGCTTTCCTTCCTTCTCCATCCCATCTGCACAACCAAACCCTAATTAGCACACAATCACAATCATTCCACACATTTAAAGGGAAAATACAAAAACATGTCTTTCATGATGCAAACAGCTTAGATCCATGCATTTCCACTTATTAGAGGTAATAGCAGCATTGGTAGAAGTTTCCTTCACATTCCTTGCAGTATAGAGGTTAGACTAGTTAAATTAGGGTTTCCTAGGTTTACATGCTTTGATTTGCTTTCAGATCATTTTCGCCAAGTAGAGTAGTTTTCTCTGAGTTAGCTTTCATCCATCATTGATAAAGCTTCTTCTGTGAGCCTATAGAAGTTGGCTTGAGCCCTAGCGGACTTGTGCCAGCTGACCAAGTGACAGTCGCGACAAGAGCTAGTACTTGTGCATACAGCACCGTCGCTTCCAAGTTTGTACGAACTACCGGGTTGATAAAATGAGAGACAGGAAGCCCCAGGAGTTGTAGCATTATTGCTACAATACTGGAGCTCACCATCTTTTTGGCGCCGTTGCCGGGGAAGCGTCAGAGTATTAGTAATTGTTGCTTTTCTTCTACTTTCGTACTCTTACTTCTGCTTAGTAGTTTATTTCATTTCCCTTCTGCAAAAGTAGCTTAGCATTTCCTGCTTTCATAGCTTAGCATTTCCTGCTTTCATAGATTAGCATTTCCTGCTTTCATAGATTAGTATTTCCTGCTTTCATAGCTTAGCATTTCCTGCTTTCATAGATTAGACTTTCGATTCTGCAAGTGTAGATTAGAATTTCAAATTTTGCAATCAATCTGTTTCATTTTTGCAGGTGCACAGAGAAAAACAAAAGCAATCAAAAAAGAGAATTCTTTTCCATTTCATGCCTCGTAGGAACCGAGATAGATCAGGCAAATTCCTACCAAACACCCCCACCACATCACTTAGTCACCCTTCACTCTTCGGTGGTGACAGTGATTCAGAGGAAACTATAGGTGAACATCCCAAGACATACCGAAATCCTATAGAAGAAGAAGAGTTAGAGACCACTCCACCTAAAGCTATGGCTGACAATAGAGAGGATGAGAGGATAGAAGGAGCTTTCCCCATCCGAGAGACCAATGGTGAGATGAAAATGAAAAAAATTAGCCCCTCTGCTTTGCCTCACTTCCATGGAATGACCACTGAGGATCCTGATACCTTCCTATTTGAGTTTGCTGTCCTCTGTAGAACCTATGACTATACTGAGGATGAACAAAAGCTAAAACTTTTCCCTTCTACTCTCAAGGATGCAGCACTACGCTGGTTCATGGGTTTGCCTGGGAATAGTATCACCACATGGGCTCAGATGCAGCAAGCCTTCAACACCAAGTACCAGGATTATTGTAGGTCCAAGGAAACAAAGGGGGAAATCTTTCGGATGACCATGGGAAACGATGAATCTTTAGAGGACTATGAGGAAAGGTTTCAACTTAGTTACAAGCGGGCCAGGTGCACACTTGACCCTGAATCCCTTAAGTTGGTTCTGCTCCGAGGAGTACCTGAAGATCTCTTAGATACCCTTCACATGTTAGCTGGGGGGGACATTTACCAACTGCCTTATGAGGACATCAAGACTGTGTTTCGAAATCATTCCAGGGCAGCTAGAAAACGAGGTAGAGGAAACCTCCTCTCCACCGGTGTCCCTTTCTCCAAACATGAGCTTACAAACCAATTAGAAGATCTTAAGAGTGAGGTGAGACATACCATTGCCATGCAGCTGGACACATTCAGGATCCAGCAAAAGAAAGAGGAAGCTGAGAGAGCCTTGGCTGTCTTCTGTCCTAGGTGCACCAGAAGACACCCTAAGAACGAATGTCCATTGCATTCGGTTGAAGTGTGTTTCGTTTGTGAGGAGGACCACCCAACAAATCAGTGTCCAACCTTGCCTGGGTTTAAAGCCATGTACCAAGGAACTGAAGCCCCCACTGAACCTCTCTACTTCATCAACCAAAGGAGGCCTCGAGGATCTAGACCTTATCAGCAGGGGATGCAAGGGGCATCTCAAGCTTATTACAACCCCAACCACTTGACTCCCATGCCTTCCTGGGGTCCCCCTGCTCATCTTCCTGGTCCATGCCTCCTCCATGGTCTTATCCACCTCAGTACCCTACTCAACCTACTTCTTATCCATATCACTCACATACCCAGTCGCAGCCTCAATGGAGTGCACCTCAGTCGGGGTGGAGGCCTCAATACAACAATCCTCCCGCCATTCTGCCTCCACCTCCAGTTCAGCCACAACCATTACCTCCTGCTCCTCCAAGGCAACCTCAAATGCCTGCTCAACCGAACCCGAACCCCAACAATAGACAGGCTCAGCAGGTATATACTGGGGAGACCTCATGCCCTACCTATGCTGTGGAGATCCAGGATATCAATCTTAGATCTGGAAAGACTCTTCCAGATCGCCAACCTCCTCCCCCAGAGGAGGAAGAAGACCATCAGGAAAGTGAACCAAAGCCTATTCCACCCTTTCCTGAGAGACTTACAGCCACCACACAACCCAACCCAGAGGAAGATGAGCTTCTCGGAGAGCTCAAGCAGTTGTGTGTGAAGATACCCCTTCTCCAGGCCATCAAGGATGTGCCAATCTATAACAAGCTGGTTAAGGAGAAGTGTTTCAAACATCCAGGCAGACGGAAGAAAGATGCTTCAACTATCAATGTCATAGGACAACTGTCTGACCTTATGCTAGGACAAGTCATCTGCCCAAAGTACTTAGATCCTGGAAGTCCTGTAGTAGATGTCCACATCAATGGCACCATCATACCCCACACCCTGATTGATCTGGGGGCTGCCATTAATGTAATGACCAGGGATACCATGTGCAAGCTCAATCTTCAAGGTTCCTTGAGGAAGACCTCGACAGTATTGCAATTAGCAGATCGCTCCACTGTGACTCCCGAAGGAATTGTGGAGGATGTCTTGGTCTCTATTGACTCTTGGGAGTATCCTGCAGACTTCCTGGTTCTGCAACCAAAGGCAAAGCTTACTGGATATCCCCTCATTTTGGGAAGGCCTTGGTTAGCCACTGCAGATGCCTATATCAGTTGTCGTGCCGGAAATATGACCATCAAAAATGGTCCTATGTCCAAGCAACTTGTCCTATACCCTCCTGCCCAACCCTCTTTAGAGCATGACTTACCACTCTGGTTGGAAGAAGGAGAAGAAGACGAGGTGTATTCAGCACCTCTATGTACCATAGAAACCAATAGAAGAAATCCCCCAACCGAGGATGATTTGATCGAGAACTTGATCCAAAACCCACCTACCAGTGCACTACCTTTAGAAAAATTGGTGAAGGATGCCCAAGCCAGCACCTTAGTGGATCTTTGTACAACCAACCCTGTCACTCCCAGAGTTAAGAATGTGGAGTTCGGCCCTGAGAGAGCATTGAAAATCAGCTCCTCCCTATCTCCTTCTCAGGAAAAGGAGCTGTGCAACCTGTTGGGCAGCCACTTAGATGTTTTTGCTTGGAGCTATAAGGAGATGAAAGGAGTCCATCCCTCGGTCTGTACTCATCATATATACATCAAAGAGGACTGTAAACCGGTTAGGCAACCGCAGAGGAGAATGAATCCAGCCCTTAAAGACATTGTCAAGGAAGAATTGCAAAAACTGTTAGATGCCGGATTCATCTACCCCATCTCAGATAGTGAATGGGTGTCCCCTCTAGTGTTGGTTCCCAAGAAGAATGGGAAGTGGAGGATCTGTGTAGATTACCGGGAGCTGAACAAAGCTACCAAGAAAGACCATTTCCCTCTACCTTTCATAGATCAAGTGTTGGATGGACTGGCAGGAAAGAAGTTCTTCTCTTTCCTGGATGGGTTCAGCGGGTACAATCAAATCCAAATCAGCCCGGAAGACCAAGATAAGACCACCTTCACTTGTCCTTGGGGTACCTTTGCCTACCGAGTCCTTCCCTTTGGGCTATGCAATGCTCCTGCTACTTTTCAGAGAGCTGTCTTGAGCATCTTCTCGGAGTTGGTCCATGATGCAGTGGAAATCTACATGGATGACTTTACCCCTTATGGGGCCAACTTCCAGGAAGCATTGTCCAACTTGGGAAAGGTCCTAACCAAGTGCTTCGAGATGAACTTGTCCCTTAGCCCTGAGAAATGTGAATTCCTAATGACTGAAGGGACAGTGTTAGGCCATACCATTTCTTCCCAAGGATTGCAGGTGGATCCTAACAAAATTGCTCTCATCAAGAGGGTTCCACCTCCTCAAAAAGTAAGGGATGTTAGGAGTTTTTTGGGATTAGCGGGATACTACAGGAGATTCATTAAGGACTTCAGCAAGCTCGCCTCGCCATTGTTTGGCTTGTTGGCAAAAGATGTGGAGTTTAAGTGGACTGACGCTTGTCAGAAGAGTTTGAATGAGTTAAAGGACAAGTTGGTGTCAGCACCAATCTTGAGAGGTCCAAACTGGGCCCTACCTTTCCACATCCACACTGATGCCTCAAACAAAGCCATAGGGGCAGCTTTAGGACAAATTGAGGAAAAACTTCCATATGCCATTTACTTCGTTAGTAAGAACTTGTCCAAAGCTGAGCTGAATTACACTGTAACCGAGAAAGAGTTCTTAGCTGTAGTCCATGCACTAAACAAGTTCCGTCATTACATTACCGGATATCAAACATTTGTACATACTGACCATGCTGCTATTAGATATTTGATGAATAAACCATATGTGAATGCTCGTATTATTAGATGGTTACTTTTATTGCAGCAGTTTGATCTAACCATTGTTGATAAACCAGGAAGAGAAAATGTTGTTGCTGATTTTTTATCTAGATTGGATTTGTCTGCAGGTGAAGATGAGACGGTGGATGACCAGATGCCTGATGAGCATCTATTTGCTATTTCAGTACTCTCTCCATGGTTTGTTGATATAGCAAACTATCTTGTTTCAGCTCAGTTTCCTCCGCACCTCTCTTCAAAGGAGAAGAGCAAAATCATCAGAAAAAGTGCCTCATTCACTTGGATCGGGGGCAACCTGTTCAAGCTTGGCCCTGATCAGATCTTAAGGCGTTGTGTAAGGGAGGAGGAAGTCTTTGACATTCTCCTCACCTGTCATGATGGGCCTTGTGGAGGACATTTTGCAGCAAAGAGAACTGCCTTCAAGATCCTGCAGGCAGGCTACTATTGGCCCACACTTCATCAAGATGTCAGAAGATATGTCAGCCAGTGTGACCAATGCCAAAGAATGGGGAAACCTACCCAAAGGGATGAGATGCCTCTCCAACCTCAAGTGACTCTTGAGCCATTTGAGAAGTGGGGCATGGACTTTGTGGGTCCAATCAATCCCTCTTCGAGGCAGAGATCCTACATCATTGTGTGTACTGACTACTTGACCAAGTGGGCAGAGACTAAAGCAATCAAAGCAGCAACAGAAGAGAAGGTGGTCGAGTTCTTAAGAGAGAACATTTTGTACAAGTTTGGCTACCCAAGAGAGCTGGTGACCGATCAAGGGAGCCAGTTCACATCCAACTTGGTTGAAGATCTACTAGCTCATCACAAGATCAAGCATAGGACTTCCACCCCCTATCATCCTCAAGCAAATGGGCAGGTGGAAGTCACCAATAGAGCATTAGAAGGGATCTTGACCAAAGTGGTAAGCAGCAGCAGAAAAGACTGGGCAGATCACCTAGTTGAGGCCACATGGGCTTACAACACCACTTGGAAGACCACCACCGGCTTCACACCTTATCAGCTGGTCTATGGGAAGAAAGCTTTGTTGTCCATTGAGTTTGAGTATAACACTTTGAGGATGGCAGCTCAGCTGGACCTAGATCTCAGCCTTGCACAGCAAGAAAGGTTCTTGCAGCTGAATGGACTGGATGAGCACCGCATGCAGGCCCTCCTTCACTCAGAAGTGGTTCAACTTCAGAGGAAGGTGTGGCATGACCAACATCTCCATGACAAGCAATTTCAGCCGGGAGATTGGGCCTTGTTGTATGACTCCAGATTCAAAGATTTCAAGGGGAAGTTGAGGACCAGATGGCTAGGACCATATGTGGTGGAACAATGCCATGACAACGGATCAGTCCTCATTCGAACCATTGATGAGGAAGCCATTCCCATGCTTGTCAATGGGCACCGATTGAAGATCTACAAAAGACCTCTCTCAAGACAAGAGTTTATCAGCACTATGGAGAAATCTGTTTTGGTCATAGAGAAGGGTTCTGCCTCCACTTTGGGCATACCCTGAAGGATCTAAAACACACAAAAAAAAAAAAAAGAGAAAAATAAAGATCCTTGGGTGAAAACCTCTCTGAGGCGCCCAAGGCAGGCAGTAGGGGTGAAAACCTCATTGAGGCGCTCCTATTGTCTTTCGAAAAAGAAAAGAGAGAAAAATAAAGATCCTTGGGTGAAAACCTCTCTGAGGCGCCAATTGTTGTGGTAAAAACACAACACCCCCCATTATTGATGCGTCCGCTTCGAATAATGGGGACCCTTTCTATAAAAATTTTGGCTAAGCACCTTTTTGATTTTTATTTTAATTGATTACCCTACGCTTTCATTAATTATTAGTTTTCTTTGGATTCTTGTTTTGATTGCTTTGTTAGAATCGATTTTTTATAAGCTTCACATCGACGCTTGTTTCGCCTCATTTGGTCAAATGGTTTGAAAATGACACTCCTTTAAAGTCTCATCATTTATCTATCCTGGGTTAAAAATGCATAAATGTACAATATCGCATTTTGTAAATAAATTAGTTCAATAATGCATTCAGTTTAAATATTAACTTATAAAGAGCTTTACTAACATTTTTCATTATGCAGCCAAATCATTAATTATCAGGATTGTTAAGAAATTCACTCCAATTTTCAAATCGAATCCTAATCTTAAAAAATCCAAACATTCAAGTGGCTGTAGTTTATTTTTATTATTTTTCATTTTATTTTCTAAGTGGCTGTAGTTTTATTTTTAGCTATAGTTTAAAAACTTATGTTCATAAAAACAAAACAAAAAATGAAAATTTAAGTTTAAAATTAAATTTTAAATTAATTAATATATTATATAATTAATTTAATTAAATTAAAATTTAAAACAAACAAATTAAAAAAATATATAAAAAATAAATAAAAGATCGCATCGGGAGTTCTATTCGGAACAATTTTTAAAGAACCCCGACAAGCCTATTAACCACCCCCCGATGCGATATATCGCATCGGCATTTCGCATTATATTAAAAAGCCCAAACACTTCCTTCCCGATTTGCCGATGCGATGAAGCAAAAGACAATAACCGTTCGCATCGGGACTTATATGTATGCATGCGAAACAAGTTCGTTAACCCTTCATCCTCGCGATGCGAAGTGCCGAAAGACTTCGATAAGCCCTCTCCATGCCGATGCGATAAGTCAACATTGATTTTAGGCTCATGGGTTAATTCGATGGTTTTATGAATGGTTTGCGAATCGTTAATGGTTTATATCGTTATGTTTTAAAGTTTGCATACGTATGAGTGAGGTTAGTATATTAGTTATGGTAATATGCTGTAGGTTAGTGTAGTTTATATATATGAGTGTAGGTTAGTGTAGTTTATATATGAGTGGAGTTAATATGTAGAGGAGGGTAATATATATTAAAAGTTAGTTTATATATTAATATGTATATATAATATATTATATTAATTAATAATATGTAATATATATTAGATTATTTAAATTAATATGTATTATTTAATTAATAAATTTTAAACTAATCATATTAATTAATTTATAACAGTTAATTAATTTGATTAATTTAAATTTAAATATCATTTAGATTAATATTAATTAGATTTCATTTGTTTATAAATAGTTAATTAGATATTAGTTAGTTAGATTAATGATTAACAATTAAATTAGAAACTAATTTAGGATTAGATTTTTAATTCAAATTCTGATTTTTAGCTCAGCAACAGAATTTCCAGATTTATATCAGATTTGACCCATCAACTTTGGAAGCTCATAAATTGAGTTCTACTTGGCCAAATGAGGCCCAGGACGGCTCATTGGAAAGAGAAAATCAAGGAGAACATTTTGGAGGAGGTTTCACCAACAGATTTGATCATTTATTGGGCCAAAAATCAGGCAGAAGATCAGGCTCCGAATTTTGAAAAACAAATCAATTTTCTGAGTTATTGTTTTCAATTTCATTTGTCCAAAGCCTCTTCTAATTGCAGATCCATTGGCCAATGATATTCTTTGCCAATCAAATCATTTCAAGCATCAATACGTAGCTTATATTTTGTTTTTAATTATTTATTTAAATAGAATTTGATTGGGTTTGATTTAATTTCCAGAAATGATATTTTGATTGCATTTTAATTTATTTTGATTTCTTTTGCAGGAAAACAGGGGAAGAAATATGGAAAAAAATCTCAATCAATGAGAAGGCTCCAGCAATTGAAGATCAGGAATTTTGAGCAAATAGAATTGGATTTGGCAGATTTCTCTTCACCAAACTTTCCTCTCAAGAATTCCTTCACAAACAGTATAAATAACAGATTGCAAAATGGAATAGGGGCTGCTCTCCTCTGCAATTTTAGAGCTTCTAAAAGCACTATTGTAATTGGAATTTAGAGTTGTAGGAGGGAGGAGTGAAAAATCTCAGATCTGAGGACTATTGAGGATTTTTCCTTTGTATCTTGAATTATGTATGAGGGGCAGAGCTTGCACTATTGTGGCTCTAGTTTTGAAGGCAGAAGTTCAAGCAATGTAAAGGGCTGTTGGAGACCAAGAACAGAGAAATGGATGCAATAAATTGGTATTTCTAATACTACTGTTTTAAATATCAGTTTCATTTTTATGGTGATATGAATGTCTCATTTTATTCATGTTTGTGCACTATTGTCAATATGGGTAATTTGTCTCAATCTTGTTATTATGCATCTCTGTTTTTATGGATTAATTTCTGATTTATGAGTAACTATTTACTCAGAAATCTGTCTTATTAAAACTGATTTATTGAGTGGTAATATGTTGTGAACTATTTCCACATATTATTGTTTAGTTATTGGATTTGCTGATTTGATAATCAATATCATTTATGTGAACTACTTCCTGAGTGTTGTTGGTTTATTATTTCAGTAAAAATGTCTCAATAGGATGTGTTTTGATACCCATAATATCAGTTAATTGAACTATTTCATTAACTTGATATTCATTATAAACAAGACATATCTAAATCCCAATACTTTAATTATCTTGCTCTTAGTTGGGTTAGATCTATATCTGCCTAATTAAGATAGGATTTAGATTAGTTTCTTTTGCTTGCATCATAGAATAATCTTGCATTTAGAGTAAATTATACACTCTGTTAAGTCCTCTCCTCAAAGAGGCAAAACTTTAGTTGTGGCTTGGCTGAGCCCAAATCAGCTTAAGGGTCATTCTCTTGCCTGATCAGCAAGGAGAAGTGATCTGATGTCCCTGTCTATTGGTAGTTAAAGATACATTATAAACCAATAGCAATAGGGAGAAGGTAACTGGACCTAGATGAACAGTCGGAGCCACCACACCAAACGGAAAAGGAGCTGCTTTTAAGGTCCGGACCGGGTGGTTATCCCCCAATGTTGTTGCAGCGATTTTCGAGGCATCAACATTTTTGGCGCTAGAAGGAGGGCCCGAGATTTTTTGTCTATTGGAGTCTTTTCAATTTTAACATTTTGTTTATGGCTCCTCTTAAACTTCCAATTTGGAGTTGTATCCATGGACGTGCATCTTCCAATACTCCACCCGAAGTGGTAAGACTCTTGTCTCAGGCAAAGTTTAATGGTAAGGGGAATTCTTCTGCTTTTAACCATGTCTTTCAATTTATTCAAAATGTTTCAAAATATGATTTTCAAGGAATTGATGAAGGCATTTTATGCAGAATTTTTACTCTCACATTTGCGGCAAAAGCCAGAAACTGGTGCAAAACTCTTCCAGTTGCCTCAATCCATAGCTGGGATCAATTTGTTTCAATTTTCATCGGTAAATTTGACGACTACGATTATGAACAGGTATGTCAAGAAATTGAATATCTACGAAGGTTTAAAAATGAGTCTGTTAATAATTTTAATATGCGATTTCATTTGAATTGCTTAAGATTTAAAGATGAAGACAAACCTACGGAAGAAGAATCATTAGATTGGTTCGAATATATTTGTTCCCTACCGCCCATTCCCAATCCATATGAAATTAGTTCAAGTTTTGTTTCATCCCCTTCCAACATAAATGAAAATCCCAACACGGATGTGCAAAAAAATGCTGATAAAGCGGTTTCACAAAGCTTGGAAAATATTTCCATTCAAATGCAAGAAGACAACAATAGCAATTTTGGAGAAAAAGCCGCCTTGAAATCTGAAAGCTACTTTGAAGTAAATTCGGAAAATCAAATCGCAAATCAGCAAGTACAAGCAGCAATCAAAGCAAATAAAATGCAAACTGCTGTACAAATTTCTGAATTTCTCCATGATAAGCAAATGTCAAAATCAGAGCAGCAAAGTAGCGTTCTTCAAGAAAGCATATGCACGCAAAGGAATGATCTGCAATCTGAAATTTACAATGAGCATAATGCACAAGAGCTCTCAAACAGAGACAGTTTTAAATGCATTGTTTCAGGTTCACATTTTTCCCTTTATCCTGATATTTTCAATAATGGTAATATTTTTCCTCTTGATGATAATGATATTCTAGAAATTAAAGAGGCTGATCTAAATGAATTACCGTTAAATTTTTATCAAGATAAAGAAATAATAATCGATCATTCTTTTGCCATTAATGAACTAGAAATTCTTGTTCCTCCTTGTTTGGATATATTGGATGAGATTGAAGGGAATTCTAGAAAGTCTTGTGAGGTCATTTATGATGACTACTCTGATGTTGAGGATGTTGATTTTTATTCTTCTCAAGAGAATCCTCATAATAAAATTCAAATAACATCTGAAAATGAGGAACGCTTCAATTTTGGAATTGTCCCAACTAATCCTCATTTTAGAACAGCAAATTATCTTCATGATTTCACCTTTCAAGAAATCATTCCAATTTATGATTCATATGAGGATCAAACTCCCATTCCCATTCATAATCATAATTCGTTTTCTAATTCACAAGTTGGAATTCAAAATTTTTTAAATTCCATAATTATGGCCATTCCTTGTGAAAATGAAATCATTTCAAATCGATCCCAAATGTGCTGTAACATTAGTTGTACAAATAGTGATTTCATTTTAGTTTTTCTTTCACAACTATTTTGTTTAAACTTAGATTTATTTTCTGATTTTATTTTGCAAAATTTTCACACTTTTCGCTGGCATAGTGAACACCTTACTATCAGACACTCAATTGATGCATTGCCGAATTGGGAAATTGAAGTTTCATATTATAACCATGAACATAGAAAATTATTAACATATCAATGTCCATCGATATTCATTGCTTATCAAAAGCTTCTATCTTTTCAAAGGCAATGTCAACAAGAGAATGTATTTTTGCAATCTGGCCAGCAATTCAATTCAATTAATAAATTGCCATTTTATTTGAAAGGCTTCCATCCATTTTTCATTGACTCATTTGAAAATTATTTGGAAATTTTTCCTTCAAGTAAAATTGACAATGATTTAACATTTGTACATAACACTAACAATTTTTTTAAGGCCTTTGAATTTAAAAGCTCATCTTCACAATCTGGCCTGTCATCTCTTCCTTTGAATATTTCCCAATTTTTAATAGAAATCCATCCAGATTTCTATGATCCAATTGGTATTCAATTGGAAAGGAAATTTCATGAGAGAGAAATTTTAATTAAGTTCCTAACAATAACTGTACATTCTGATTTCATATTTATTTTCCTTAGCTTAGTCAAATCTGTATTTTTATTACTAACATTTGAACTGTACATAAACGCGGGAATAAAAATGAGAGAATGGTTACACTGGAAATATGACTATACCTAGTCATTTTCATGTATATGGTTAGAATAGGAGTAGAATTAATTTAGTTAGCTTGTTTTATGTAGTTAATTTATTTGCAATAGTTCTGTAGATTAAAAAATAAAACAAAGCAATCAGCCTTCTCATACATGATCAATGGGAACATTTTTCCTTATCAGAAAATTTTAATTCTTGCTTTCCTTTTTGAAACTTCTTATAGCGATATCTCTACTCTGCCTATTTTGAATAATGTCTTGATTAAATTCAATTAAAGTTGCACTTGGTATCAATTGCCTCAAAGCTACTTTTCTTCATTTCAGGTTTTCCTTCTAAGATTTTCTCTTGAAATTTATATGGTGAGGATTTGAGGATATAAAAGCTTCATGATCCCATTATCCCATGAGATGTGTGATTGACTATGATAAGCCTAATTCTAATCATTATTAGTCAGTCTAACCTGTCACGGTAATCATATGAAGTTCATATTATCTTCCTCGGAATTTGCCAAAAGCTGATCTTAAGGATGCCCATTTTTGCCAAGTGCACACATTTAAATCTGTTTTGACATTTTTCTACAATCAGTGGCTTAATCTCATTCTAATCTTTAATTTATTATCTGATGCTGTAAAAACGCATCATGTCTATTTACTAAAGACATTATTAAAAAGTCACTATAAAAATACAGATTTTTCTCAAGATTAATTCGGAATGAGCAGAGGTAATAAATTGTTACTTCACTTCGAAAGGGAAGCATAGTTTCATATTTATTTCTGGTAAATTTTATATTCCATGAACATGAATGATTGATTTCATTTAGGCTGATTGCGCACTTAGATTTGAAATAAATAATGAGATGATTTTAATCAAAGGAAGAATTTGAAGATTTATCAGGTAAAATTTACAGACAAATTCCTTTCAGGTACGCATTTACAACTTTATTTTCATCCATTATTAGTTCTGTTTTTCTTAGCTTATTTTTTATTTATGTTCTGTTTTATTTGCAGGTTTTTATTTCTTTTCGAAATCTGAAGTAAGCAGCAAACTCATTTTAAAATTGCAAACAGGTTCAAGGAAATTCAATTCTGATTCATTAGAGTTTAAGCATTTTTTAACTTTGCTTTCATTCATTAGAAAACTCAATTGAAATTTCAAGAAATATCATAAGACCATTCGCATCATAAGATTTCATCGGAAGTAGTTCTTAACATTTCTTTTGATCACAAATTGTTCATCAAAGACCTCCGATGTATTATCTTACTCATGTGTCATATTGCATTTCGCATGTCGGAGCTTTCCAAGTGAAGTATACTTCCATGAACATTAATCGCCGATCTCCGATAATCGACTTTACCGATATTGCGATAAACACATAATTCCGGACCCGATATGAAATTCAAATTAAATTCATAAAAATATCGCGTCCGTTCAATCGCAATAATGGTAGGAGTATAACTTTAAAGGAGGTCGATGTTTCGGATCCGATATGTTATCAAATTTTCAACATAAAATTATCAGGTCCACTCTTCATCACATATCGGCATATTGAAAATTGTTAAATCATGCGCATAACATTGCCGATCGCGATCGCCGATTAGCCACGTCATTCATCGCATATCGGCATTGCAACAATCATATTGTGTTACATCGGGTGCTTAAAGATTGCCGATCGCCGATTTATGTCATCCAACGCATCGCCGATATCGCAATCGCTTCCTTGCAGTTTTATTTATGGCCGATATCTCGGATCCGGTATGTTATTAAAATCTCATCATAAAAAGTTATCGGGTCCGCTCTTCATCGCATATCGACATCGCAAAAGATATATTGTGTTACATCGGGTAACCAAAATTTGCCGATTTCCGATTAGCTACGACTTCCATCGCATCGCCGATATTGCAATCATTTCATCACATCCTTACGCTCACATCACCTCTCTGAATCTACAATGTGTATTTTGCAATATGGGAAGCACGATGCAATTTATTCTCTGATCTCCGATATAATATTTCTTTAATGATGCGATCGCTTCATTTCATTGCACATGTTCTTATCGGCAATTCGCCATTGCAATCTCCGATGCAATAGTTTCCAATGCATGCCTATGAACCATTAACATTTAATCGATAAATGGCATAGCAACAAAAGTGAAGTCTTGCAAATTAAAATTCAAGCATGGTAAAGAGACATGTGATGCGAATCATCCGATACGGCAATATGTTATTTTAAAAGCGAGCTTGGGTAACCACTATGGTAAGAAAACAGTTAATAACCAATTTGCAGCATATCCAAATTATTTCAATTTTTCATACATTTTAGTTTAAATATATAATTCCATAATCAAAAATGGAGTTCAAGACCTCTATCTTCATATTTAAATTTTTATTATAGAATTGGTCTTGATTCTGGACAAATTATAAAATCATGGAGTTTATATGAAACTTATAATATTTTGAGAAACATTCGTTACTGCAAATTTTCATTCTCGTTTCTGATGCATTTCTTTTAATTTCAACTCCCTTGAACAATAGGCATTTCATTTGGACATTTTACTGCTTGCTTTAGTTTAAATAAAATAAATAATGATTTTGGGTTATAGGATTTTGGTTAGCAGGATTTCTTCATGTTTTTAATGATAATTAAAATAAGAAGTCAGCTAGTTTGGAGAAATTGATACCTTTCAGGTAAGATCAAAAGCAATGATCCAATGGTAAGATTCATGCACCCACTTTCATTAATTTCCATTTCATCATTCTAGTTTCATTTTTGTTTTTAAATTATGCTGATATAAAACTCTGTTTTGCAGCTCTCCATTTAAAGCTTTCAATCCTCTGCCAGATCATATTTTCGAAAGTCCATACTCTTCTCCTGGCTTTATTTCAAGAAGCAGCGATAATCCTCATTGAAACAGCCACACCAGGAAGTTTCTGAACCTTTAGTTTGTTTCTCTAAGCATTCCTTTTTTTTAGAAAATGATTAAGATAATGCTTGGAAACAAGAAGATTCATATCAAACAGAAATTATTCATTGTGGCTGAATTTTACGATCACTGTTATCTAAAAGCCTAAAGCATTCACAACTCTGCAAGGTATGTTTTTCTAGAGCTCAACATAAGAAGGAATGATTACATGCTTATTTTCTTTTTCTTCATATTGTTGGAGACATTGGTATAAACATTCTTGTTTGAGTTTATTTTGCGAGACTTGGATTTTCCTTTCCATTTTTAGAGATTTCTTTGTTTTTATTTTTGTTTGCTGATTTCTTTTCCCATTTTAGCATAAGAATTATTTTTCTTTGGTTTTCAGTTTTGATTTTGGTGACTTTGCCATTATTTATATGGAAGGCCTATTGGTTACCTAACAATGGTCAGCATACATGGAGAAAAATTGTTAATAGTCATCTATTAGCTTTTTCTTAAATCTCTTAGTAAAGTTTGATTTTCTTATTATAAAAGTAGACATACTTAAGGAAGAGATTACCAATCAAGAGAAGTTGGCAAAGTATCATAAAATCTGGAAAATTTCTTTTTCATCAAATTGTAATCATTTTGAGATTTCAAAATTTTATTAAGATCTTTCAGAATTCTATTATCAGTCAAGAAAAGTTATTTATAACCAAGAAAAGACACCTTACAGCAAAGCACTTTTAACTCTGAAATTGTCATTCTTAACTCTTAAGGAGTCAATGATTCTCCCTGTCCCAAGGAGTCTTATTTTTCTAGAGAATAATCCAGAAATATATTTAAACTTAAAAGATAAGAGGTCTCATCATGAGCCTGCTTACCATGATCATAGGGGAAAATAGGCTGACATTACCAACACTGCTAAACAAACCAGGGTAATCGCTTATGATTGCAAACAATTATAAGACAAGGGGTCTCATCACGAGCCAGCTTGTTCAGTCTAAGTTTAACCGGTGAATGGCATTGTCAACTATCTGGCTACCATACTAGGACAATGGCTTTTAAGATTTAATAAAAAATAAAAATAAAAAAATAAAAAGTAATACATATATAAATGGATTTATCTCTAGGTCAATAATTCTTGAAAAGATGGGATTCTGAATCATTGATGATTAAAAGGTAACCCTGTCGAAACTATGGACGTTTGCTGGCAACAGTGGCTCTACCTGTGACGAATGAGTATACCTTAAAAGCTAAGCTGTAAAGTTACCCCTGCTTTATCCCTTCAGCTAATTAATGACTGATATAGAGTTTTGAAATATTTTAATTTATGAGGAATTTTAAGATAAATTACAGTTAGATGATTCTGGTTTTTATTCAGACTAATGAACCTATGTCAAGCATTTCAAGCATAATTCTCTCTTCTTTAAGTTATTATACTTTAATTTTTGGAAAATCTTATTCATGTCAAAAAAAGAGATAACTGGTTCTTCTCCCGTGTGTCGCCAATTGTTGTGGTAAAAACACAACACCCCCCATTATTGATGCGTCCGCTTCGAATAATGGGGACCCTTTCTATAAAAATTTTGGCTAAGCACCTTTTTGATTTTTATTTTAATTGATTACCCTACGCTTTCATTAATTATTAGTTTTCTTTGGATTCTTGTTTTGATTGCTTTGTTAGAATCGATTTTTTATAAGCTTCACATCGACGCTTGTTTCGCCTCATTTGGTCAAATGGTTTGAAAATGACACTCCTTTAAAGTCTCATCATTTATCTATCCTGGGTTAAAAATGCATAAATGTACAATATCGCATTTTGTAAATAAATTAGTTCAATAATGCATTCAGTTTAAATATTAACTTATAAAGAGCTTTACTAACATTTTTCATTATGCAGCCAAATCATTAATTATCAGGATTGTTAAGAAATTCACTCCAATTTTCAAATCGAATCCTAATCTTAAAAAATCCAAACATTCAAGTGGCTGTAGTTTATTTTTATTATTTTTCATTTTATTTTCTAAGTGGCTGTAGTTTTATTTTTAGCTATAGTTTAAAAACTTATGTTCATAAAAACAAAACAAAAAATGAAAATTTAAGTTTAAAATTAAATTTTAAATTAATTAAATTAATTAATATATTATATAATTAATTTAATTAAATTAAAATTTAAAACAAACAAATTAAAAAAATATATAAAAAATAAATAAAAGATCGCATCGGGAGTTCTATTCGGAACAATTTTTAAAGAACCCCGACAAGCCTATTAACCACCCCCCGATGCGATATATCGCATCGGCATTTCGCATTATATTAAAAAGCCCAAACACTTCCTTCCCGATTTGCCGATGCGATGAAGCAAAAGACAATAACCGTTCGCATCGGGACTTATATGTATGCATGCGAAACAAGTTCGTTAACCCTTCATCCTCGCGATGCGAAGTGCCGAAAGACTTCGATAAGCCCTCTCCATGCCAATGCGATAAGTCAACATTGATTTTAGGCTCATGGGTTAATTCGATGGTTTTATGAATGGTTTGCGAATCGTTAATGGTTTATATCGTTATGTTTTAAAGTTTGCATACGTATGAGTGAGGTTAGTATATTAGTTATGGTAATATGCTGTAGGTTAGTGTAGTTTATATATATGAGTGTAGGTTAGTGTAGTTTATATATGAGTGGAGTTAATATGTAGAGGAGGGTAATATATATTAAAAGTTAGTTTATATATTAATATGTATATATAATATATTATATTAATTAATAATATGTAATATATATTAGATTATTTAAATTAATATGTATTATTTAATTAATAAATTTTAAACTAATCATATTAATTAATTTATAACAGTTAATTAATTTGATTAATTTAAATTTAAATATCATTTAGATTAATATTAATTAGATTTCATTTGTTTATAAATAGTTAATTAGATATTAGTTAGTTAGATTAATGATTAACAATTAAATTAGAAACTAATTTAGGATTAGATTTTTAATTCAAATTCTGATTTTTAGCTCAGCAACAGAATTTCCAGATTTATATCAGATTTGACCCATCAACTTTGGAAGCTCATAAATTGAGTTCTACTTGGCCAAATGAGGCCCAGGACGGCTCATTGGAAAGAGAAAATCAAGGAGAACATTTTGGAGGAGGTTTCACCAACAGATTTGATCATTTATTGGGCCAAAAATCAGGCAGAAGATCAGGCTCCGAATTTTGAAAAACAAATCAATTTTCTGAGTTATTGTTTTCAATTTCATTTGTCCAAAGCCTCTTCTAATTGCAGATCCATTGGCCAATGATATTCTTTGCCAATCAAATCATTCCAAGCATCAATACGTAGCTTATATTTTGTTTTTAATTATTTATTTAAATAGAATTTGATTGGGTTTGATTTAATTTCCAGAAATGATATTTTGATTGCATTTTAATTTATTTTGATTTCTTTTGCAGGAAAACAGGGGAAGAAATATGGAAAAAAATCTCAATCAATGAGAAGGCTCCAGCAATTGAAGATCAGGAATTTTGAGCAAATAGAATTGGATTTGGCAGATTTCTCTTCACCAAACTTTCCTCTCAAGAATTCCTTCACAAACAGTATAAATAACAGATTGCAAAATGGAATAAGGGCTGCTCTCCTCTGCAATTTTAGAGCTTCTAAAAGCACTATTGTAATTGGAATTTAGAGTTGTAGGAGGGAGGAGTGAAAAATCTCAGATCTGAGGACTATTGAGGATTTTTCCTTTGTATCTTGAATTATGTATGAGGGGCAGAGCTTGCACTATTGTGGCTCTAGTTTTGAAGGCAGAAGTTCAAGCAATGTAAAGGGCTATTGGAGACCAAGAACAGAGAAATGGATGCAATAAATTGGTATTTCTAATACTACTGTTTTAAATATCAGTTTCATTTTTATGGTGATATGAATGTCTCATTTTATTCATGTTTGTGCACTATTGTCAATATGGGTAATTTGTCTCAATCTTGTTATTATGCATCTCTGTTTTTATGGATTAATTTTTGATTTATGAGTAACTATTTACTCAGAAATCTGTCTTATTAAAACTGATTTATTGAGTGGTAATATGTTGTGAACTATTTCCACATATTATTGTTTAGTTATTGGATTTGCTGATTTGATAATCAATATCATTTATGTGAACTACTTCCTGAGTGTTGTTGGTTTATTATTTCAGTAAAAAGGTCTCAATAGGATGTGTTTTGATACCCATAATATCAGTTAATTGAACTATTTCATTAACTTGATATTCATTATAAACAAGACATATCTAAATCCCAATACTTTAATTATCTTGCTCTTAGTTGGGTTAGATCTATATCTGCCTAATTAAGATAGGATTTAGATTAGTTTCTTTTGCTTGCATCATAGAATAATCTTGCATTTAGAGTAAATTATACACTCTGTTAAGTCCTCTCCTCAAAGAGGCAAAACTTTAGTTGTGGCTTGGCTGAGCCCAAATCAGCTTAAGGGTCATTCTCTTGCCTGATCAGCAAGGAGAAGTGATCTGATGTCCCTGTCTATTGGTAGTTAAAGATACATTATAAACCAATAGCAATAGGGAGAAGGTAACTGGACCTAGATGAACAGTCGGAGCCACCACACCAAACGGAAAAGGAGCTGCTTTTAAGGTCCGGACCGGGTGGTTATCCCCCAATGTTGTTGCAGCGATTTTCGAGGCATCAACAGGCGCTCCTATTGTCTTTCGAAAAAGAAAAGAGAGAAAAATAAAGATCCTTGGGTGAAAACCTCTCTGAGGCGCCCAAGGCAGGCAGTAGGGGTGAAAACCTCATTGAGGCGCTCCTATTGTCTTTCTAAAAAAAAAAAGAAAAAAAGAAAGAAAAAAGGAAAAAGCAATCAGCACCATAAAAGGTTTGCATGCAGATGTTCTATGGAGGAGAAGAAGCCTCTCCACTCCAAGCCAGGGGCCTTCATCATGCTAGCAAAGGATGTCATCAGCACCTCCTCCAAGAACAGCAATGTTTTTTAAGGTATGTGCAATTATTATCATGCTTTGGATCTTCTACAGGAGGATACAGTTTTTCTACAGGAACAGACAGTCTTCCTACAGGAAGACGCGGATCTTCTACAGGAGAGTGCCAATTTTCTACAGGAAGCTCTGTGTTCTACAGGAAACTTCCTGTAGAAGGTTACGATGGCCGAAATGTGTTTCAAATGAAGATCTAGCGACTGAGGAGTGGATTGAATGCATGCATGCCAATGATGGCACCCCTGAACATTACCATTATCGTCCTCCACCATCCTCGTCGCCATGCAACCAAGATCCCTGCAGCAGCACAACAAAGTAATCAGTTCTCGTGAGAAAGCATTTGTCAAAGAAAAACTAGGCACCGAGAACCATACCATATCCACGTTGATACATCAGAAGCGCTGGGATCGTGATCGAGAAGCCAGAACCGCCAGCATGCAGCATACACCCAAGGAGAAAGAACGGTGACAAGACCCCTCGCGGGGATCCTGTAACAATTCAACCTGCTCAAGTGAAGACCGTTCACAGCACCGCCATCTGAGATCAAACACGGGCGCATGAACGCAGAACCATTCACTCCATCGCCAGCATCCTGTAACCACGAGCCTACAGGAATGTGCAGCCACATGCGGCAGGTAGATCCATCGCTCAAAAAACTGGAAATCATGTGCAGTCGCGCGCAGGTAAGTGTTCTAATCCTTCTCTCCATCAAACTGCATGATTATTACTTCGATTTGTTTTGCATGGCATAAAGGTGAGTGGTTGAGCGGCCTAAAGGCCAGTGATTGGCCACGTCGGTTAGTAAAGGGATAGTCAGAGGACGAAGTGGCAGCCACGACGAAAGAAACATGCAGCAAGCACGTGAAGATCAGTCCCGTCAACCGAGAAGTGAAGTTTAACCGAAAAGGGCGGCGGCAGATCTGTGGGAATGAATGCGGCAACAAACGAATGTGCAGGCGGATGATGGGTGACGTCACCCAACGATCCGGCGGGGACACCTCACCCCCGCGCCACGAGCTGCGCCGATTCAAACTCTAATCGGCTCGATTAAGCGTGTATCTCCATCAACCTCACTTCACAACTCGAGTCGATCCTCTGCTTACCTCTGCATGTTGATACGCCGAGCTCTCGGCTACCTGAACGCTGGTAAAGCACCTCTCGACCGCCAGCCAACTAAAGCTCTTCCCGAAGCCTGCGCACTGCTCCTACAGGAACAGTTTCTACAGGAACGTCGTCCTACAGGAAGCAGTTTCTACAGGAACGCGGCTCTACAGGAAGGTGAATTCTTCACGTAAAAAAAGGTGGCAGAAAAGAGGTAACCCTGCAACTCCTTCCGCAATTGTTTTCCAAAGGTGGCAAAGTCATTTTTTCACCAGCTGGTCATAAAAAAATTGGATTGTCGTGCCTATACTATCGCTCCTACAGGATAGCTGTATAATCAACTGTGGTCTGAAAATTCATTGCATGTTCTGTCTTTAAGACCGAATTTCCTGTGTATCCACCACCTCTGGTATAAACCACTGTGTTCATCATGCCTGGCGGGTTTATCAGGCGAGAGCCCACTAATTCAAATGCATTAAGGAGAAACCCGGCAGTGGTTGAGCTCTTCACTAGAGCGCAATGGATGTCTTTCTGTGATAAACTACAGGGCTACGATGATGAAGTAGCCGAGGAATTTTTGCAGGCTCTGCAGCCTAAATCACAGACATTGGCCACGGTAACCTTCAGAGGTCTCAGCCTCGAACTCACCCCAGAGCATATCAGTCGGATTACAGAGCTGCCCATGGGTCTGTCGTGGGACAAAGAAGAGCGGAAGATGAGCCAGCAAGCAAAGAAGGAGTTCTTCCCACCGGAAGAGTCATTCACCGAAGACAAAAATGGAGTCAAAAGGGCAAGCCTGTTGCCGCCATGGAACGAAGTCAGTTTACAAATTATGAAATATATCACCTGTGAGGGTCGATATAGCATTGTATATGCGTATCACTTCAGGCTGCTTAACGAACTAAGACACCAGATTGACCTCCCTGCAGCACAGAGGTTGAGCATTCCTTACTTTCTACTACAGTCCTTGATGGAGTGTTCCACCAAGCTCAAGGACGGAATTCCGGACCAGATAGCCCACCATGGGCTAGTCAAGCTCCTCGTGGAGGATGCTCTCCGCTCATATAAAGTCCCCCTCGCTTGGGAATCATTTAGGAACTTATCCAGAATGGGGAACATAAAAATGTTGCTTGAAGAAGCGGAATCCTCTAACGGAGAAGAAGAAGAGCCAGCAGCCGGGAGTAAGAAAGGAAAAAGCCAAAAAGTTCCGGCTCCAGCACAGAAAAAGGAACGAAAGAAGAAGGAAGAGGGAAAAGATGACAAAGTCAAAGAGGACACCCCCATCCTATCAGCAAGGGAACAGAGGTTGAAAAGCAGGGCAGTCAAAGCTGAGGTGGCCCCTGCCAGCCCAAGCACCTTGTCAGCTTCTGCAGTCAAAGCCAAACGCAAAAGCCACGAAACAAGGCAAGAGAAGGTGGTGAGAGTTGCATCTGCAGGAACGCAATCACAGGCTTCTACAGGAAGCCCGAAAACGCAAACTCAGGCCTCTACAGGAAACCCGAAAACAAAGACAAAGGTTTCTACAGGAAGCCCGAAGATCAGTAAGGAGCAGGCTTCTACAGGAAGCCCAAGAGCAACGACCAAGGCTTCTACAGGAAGCCCGAAAATTGTTGGAAAACAGGCTTCTACAGGAGGCCCAAAGACGGAGACAAAGGCTTCTACAGGAAGCCCGACAGTACAACCACAGGCTTCTACAGGAAGCCCGAAGACAGAGACAGGGGCTCCTACAAGAATCACAAGGCTCGAAAGAGGGGTTTCTACAAGAGGCCCGAAAATCATTGCGAAACAGCCTCCTGTAGAGAGCCCGAAGACAAAGAAAGAATCTTCTACAGGAGGCCCGGAAGCGGGCAAAGCAGGGTCTTCCACAGGAAGCCTGAAATCAAAAAAGGAGGGACCCTCTACAAGGAGCTCCGAGGGAGCAAAACACAAGAAAGAGAAGGCTGACATCCTCGATAAGGAGGCAGCAGCGGCACTGGCTGCCCTCAGCACACCTCCAAAACCGAAAGAGAAAAGGGAGAGGGAGACCCCTCTGCCACCTGAAGCCAGGAGAAGCAAGAGGATGTCCCCGAGCAAGCCACAGCCTTCACCCATCGGCCATACCACTTCAGGGGACGTACCTACTTCACCCAGTGCAAGAACCCCCTCCAAACCATCAGCTACCCCCGAAAAGGGAAGCCCAAAAATAAGTTCCTGGACACGAAAGATAGGACAGTCGCCTTCTGAAGCCCGACTCAAAGAAATAGAAAAAGGGAAGGAAGCATCACCCTCATCACCATCAGGGGCAGAAAAGGCAGGGCCATCAAAAGCAGAAAAGAAACAGCCTGTTCCGGTCCCGAGTCCTCGGCCAAGGACGAGGAGCAGGGGGAAGGTTGCTCAAGGATGAGCAAATGGTTCAGCTGGGGGGTGATGATGAGCCCCAATTTTGGTACAATTTGGGCTCATTTTGGCCTATTTTGCTTGCTCAAACCATTCATTTTTATTGTTTATGCATACACTTCTTAGTTTATTCATGTTGTTTGTAGGAGAAAGGATAGGCACTTTATCTACGTAGCTAATGCATTGTGATTCCAGGTTTTGGCATTAAAAGGGAGCAAAAGACAACGAAAAGGTGGCAAGGAGACAACGAGTTGGCATTGCTGACGTAAGGAGAGGTTGTCCACGGTCTTGGGGGACATTCCTCGGGATCCTCACCAAGAACTCCGAGCCCCACTCCATCCTCCCTCCGAGCTTAATACACGGCCAGCTGTTCTACAGGAACAGCAGTTCAAAACTGCTCTATAGGAAACAGCATTTATGATCATCCTACAGGATCAGCAGTTAAACTATAGATTGAACAGTCGAGCTCCTAGAATCATGGATACTTGTTGGAGCATCGTTTTGTATAAGTATAGAGGCCTTAGCCTTGGTTAGGTTGTTGAAACTCTCGTGTTACTATTGTAATTTTGGAGCACAGCTCAAGTTTCGTTCTCTTTTGTAAGCCAATTTGGCATGATATCAGATTATGAATAAAGAAGACAGTTTGTGATCTAGTTCTGAGTTTCTTAAGGAGACTATAGCTCTCAGGTTAGGGCCCAACCTGAGAGCCATAGATCCCCTCTGCTGTAGTGTTGTTCCCATTTCATTTCCAGCACTTTGAGCTTTTCATTTGTACATGCAATTCGAATTACAGGTTGTTGAGTTGGTCTTTTTCATGAGTAGATAGGATTTGCTTATGGTGAGTTTGTTTACAGTCGTTTAGTGTAGCAGAGGATAGATAGAGTCCATTGGAGCTCCAACAAAAAGGCTGTTAGGACTCACTGCCATCTTTCTTGAAGATTGGGGTGCAGCCCATAGCTAGCCACCAAAAACACGCATTTCTTCACTTGATGATTGCTGCAATACAGTCACTGTTACGTTAGATGCTTCCTTGTCATCCACTCATGCACTACACTCCTTTACCACAGCTTCATGCACATTCTCCTTCGCGTTTTTGATTGTTGATCATTGAATTATGAGCACAGGTAGTTAGGTTGATGCACTTTCGGTTTGATAACAGTCATAAGCATTTGTTACATTTACACTTCTCCCTTTCGGCCCATTACCTTCTCCTCCACCTTGATCACACATGCACACACATCTTCTCGACCTTCACTCCGCTCTGCTATCTCTCCAAAGGCTTTCACTCCTCGCATAGCTCCATTCTCTAGCCCTCGTTGTTGACCTACTCCTCCATCTTCCAACCTACTCCCTTCATTCACTCCCTATCCCATTCCTTCACTTCTACATCCATCACCAGCCTCATCCCCACCTTGCACATTTCCCCCTACCATTCCATTACTCCTCCATCACTCCAACCACTCACGGTAGGTCATCCTGTAGCCATTTGTAGACATCCTGTAGAAAACAGAGTATCCTGTAGGATCCTCCACAGCCATCCTGTAGGAGGCCACTCTCTCGGTTGCTGAGCATCTGAATGCGAGGAACCTCTGTGGATGGATGCTAAGGATCCTTAGGGACCTCCCCTAGCCTTCCCAACCCGTCCCACGCTTTCCTTCCTTCTCCATCCCATCTGCACAACCAAACCCTAATTAGCACACAATCACAATCATTCCACACATTTAAAGGGAAAATACAAAAACATGTCTTTCATGATGCAAACAGCTTAGATCCATGCATTTCCACTTATTAGAGGTAACAGCAGCATTGGTAGAAGTTTCCTTCACATTCCTTGCAGTATAGAGGTTAGACTAGTTAAATTAGGGTTTCCTAGGTTTACATGCTTTGATTTGCTTTCAGATCATTTTCGCCAAGTAGAGTAGTTTTCTCTGAGTTAACGGGAACAATATTCGATACCCAATCCGTTAACGGGATCGGATAAATGAAACCTGCTTTCAACAGCTTTTCGACTTCTGCTTTGATTGCAGCCGCTTTCCGAGGGTGGATCTGACGCAACCGTTGCCGAATGGGTTTAGCATCCGGGTAGGTTTTGATTTCATGAACAACAATGGCAGGATCAATTCCCGGCATTTCCTCGTAAGACCAGGCAAACACGTCGCGGAATTCTTGGAATAGGGCCTTGTAAGTTTGGATTTCCGTTTCAGTACAAGCGGCACCTATATGAACGTTCTCCTCGATTCCGGGCTTCACTGAAATATCAATTGGAATTGTACGAGAAATATTCCCTAAATTCAGCTCTGAATCAGAATGTTTCGTTGGATCCTGAGCGTCTTTGACATATTCAGCGGTAAAGATAGATGAAAAATCATTTTCAAATGCATCATCCTTAGGTAAAAACGAAGATCTGTGATGGAGATCTTCCCATGGTAGATCATCTACGCTTAGGATTTCCCGAAGTTGTTCGTCAGATGACACTTCTTCGGGAAACGTTATCCGTTCTAAGGGTGAGGTGAAACGTGACTCTTCACTGACCACATTCATTTGGTCGGTTGAATGAAAGTCGGTAAAAGACATAAGAGCTTCATAAGCAATCTCATACGGACTCAACGGCATAACATCACCGAGTGAGTCTAGCTCAGAGTCAGAGGGAACATACCAAGGATCATCGTAAATAATGTTTTCTGACGTGATCATATGAATTGTTGCGAACGAAGGGTCTACATTGAGTGGAGGGAGAGGAAAAGTTCCCAGTAAACCGGAATCCTTAACTAAACCTACACCAATGTCCCTATAAGGGATTGTCGTTTTACCGACATGCTGGATAGTTTCTAAAGAGGTTGGGTCGGATGAAAAGTATGTCAGCTGATCAATAGTCACGATCTTACCGTTATGTGGAAACTTAATGACTCTGAAGACCGATGAAACGATCGCTGTCATAGCATATGACCAACTTCGACCCAAAAGAAGGTTGTAGTCTAGAGGGGCATCAACCACTTCCACATCCAGACTAACGGTTTTACCTTCGACCCCTATAGGCAATTCTTGTAGAATACCAAACGGACGGAACCCACGGCCATCAAAGGCCTTAAGGATGGTGGGGGATTGGTTCAATGTAGGAGAACCAAGCGATCTCCAACATTGAATCGACATAATACACGTAGAAGCTCCCTCATCAATCACAGTCCGATGAATAGGCCTGTTTTTGACTATCACTGGGATTTGGAAAGCCATTTGATGGGGGAGACGTGGTGTACTATTTTCTAGATCAAAGATCATTAGGTTCGGGTCCTGAACATCGACAGCTCCAATAGCCGACAAAAGCAATCTTCGTTGCGCTGGACATGATTGCAGCACTTCGAGTGCCGACATTGCTGAAGGTGAAACAGCTAAGTCTTCAACAATGTTGTAATTCTGGGCTGCTCTCGCATGTGGATTGAAAGCAGACCTTCGAAGTACACCCTTGGCGGGCGGCTTTATCACTAAGTCTGGGTTAGGTTTTTCGATCTGTAGTGGATCGGAACCAGGAGCTGAGGTTGATGGGTTAGAGTGAGAAGATTCTGCTTCCTTACCATCAACAGGAGCCTTACTACCATAATCTTGCGATCGAGTCGCAATCCTGACATGAGACATCATCAAAATGGGTTCTTCACTGGCATTCGAAGAAGAACCTATCATCTTATTTTCCTGCTCTGGAAATGGATTCTTTAACACAGCAGGAGTCGGAGAACCTTTGACTATTTTTACTACCTCGGCCCGATGAGGGCAGTCTCTCGTAAAATGATCTTCTTCACAAATAAGACAAGGATAGCGAGGTTTATGTTTCTCGTCATTGGTTTCCGACTTTTCCGTTTTCTCCTTTGGAGCCTTGTCTGCTTTAGCCTTCTTCTTTCCTTTCTTCTTTCCACCATTTTTGGATTTGGCTGTAGATGACTCTACAGCGTGAATGTCGGCGGTAAGTTCAGGAGGAGAAGACTCTCCTGTCGGAGAATCAGGTAAAGTGATAATTGGAGTATTGGAGGCCTTGGAAGACTTCTTCTTACTCTTCGTAGTCACGATACCGATCATGCCATCAGCGGCATGAGATCCCGAAGGAGCAGCAGCGATTTGGTTTGACTTGGGAAGATCCGGAATTTTCTCATGTAACGTACCCGACTGAGTATAAACCAAGTCAAGGTACTGTGCCTGAGCAATGACTTGCTCCTCAGTAACTACTCCGGCCTTAGCGACATCTTCAGTAATTCTTGGTAATAACGATTTGACAAACCATTCAGCTAAGATTTGGTCCGGGATAAAAACTTTCACTAACCTCCTTCGACGTCTCCACTCATGGATGTGATCAGAAATGTACGTGGATGTCGATTGTTTTAGCGAAGTTAATAACTCAGTACCATTGTCGTATCTGACTGGTAACTGAAAATGAGTTAAGAACGAGGTAGCTAACTGACTAAAGTTGTAAAAAGAGGCCCGTGGTAACTCAATGTACCACTTGGCCGCGAGACCAATGAGTGTACGCTGGAAAAGACGTAAGCGGATAGAATCATCTATGATGGAATTTGATGCACACCAGAGGTGGTAAGTCATCACGTGATTAGACGGATCCTCTCCAGACTTCCCTTCGAACTTGGGTATATCGCTGGGCAACTTGTTTGGCATTGGCGGCCAAAACGGAAGATATTGAATTGGATCGTTCGTTAGGCGCGTCAAGTCGGGTAAATCTAAAGTTGCAATAAATGGTAACTGCCGGTTAGGATCTCTGAAACTCTGAGTCACAATACCAGCCCCAGGAGGAGGATATCCAGGATAACTAGGAACAGGATTCGCATTGGGGATATTGTATCCTCCTGGAAAACCAGGATTAACCGGACCGTACTGGGGTTGTTGAGGTGGTTGATAATTGTACCCAGGATACGGTTGATACTGGTAAACCGGTTGTTGGGCAGCTTGTCCAGGTTGATACTGTCCCTGGTACGGAGGTTGAACAAATTGAGGTTGAGTAGTAACAACCGTACTAGTACCAGGTTGGCCTACAGGCATCTGGACTGTGGTTTGAACTGTGGGTCCAGACAACGGTACAGATATCTGAGGAGTGGTTACAGGGACAGTAGGAACTGGAGCTGCCGATACTCCAGAAGTAAACATGGTAGATGAAGCGGTAGTTGCTACAGCCGTGTGAGGTGGAGTACCTGGTGCAATTGGCGGCTGAGTAACTACAGAAGTTACAGGGGTCTGAACACTTGACTGGACAGGTTGCGGTTGCTGGGATGGACCAGGAACTGCAGGTTGTCCTGCTTGAGGTACCGACTGTATACTTGGTTGCAACATCTGTTGACCCTGTGACGGATCCCATGTTAACATTCCAGGGTATTGACTCGTAACAGGTTGAGGATACTGAGACCCATAGCCGTATTGAGGATAGGGTTGATAACTGTAAGGTGCAGTCCCATATGATTGCCCTTGAGGTGGTTGATAACCTTGACTAGGGTATTGACCCGTAGGTTGATAACCTTGAGGTAAATACGAATACTGGGGTTGACCTTGACCTTGAGGTTGGTATCCTTGAGGTTGATACCCTTGGGGTTGATACCCTTGGGGTTGCCATCCTTGAGGTTGCCATCCTTGAGGTGGATACTGATACTGAGGTTGACTTTGGGGTACATATTGAGGCTGGGGTTGATACCCTTGAGGTTGCCCCCCAGTCACGAATGAAGTACCTTGAGGTTGCCCCCCAGGTATAAACGAAGGTTGCCCCCCAGGCGGTAATTGGCCACCTTGAGGTTGGTTAATGGGAGTTGAACCTGACATCATATAAACGTCACCTATACTCAATGGTACATTACCACTGTTTCCAACTAATAACCCATGATCAACAGGTTGAGGAGATGCTCCCGCAAAGGTACCAGAAAGTGATTGATACCCAGTAGGAACAGAAGGACCGCCATGTAAAAATGATTCAGGACTTTGTGAAAACACAGATGACTGACCAGACATATTTACAGGAGAATGAATTCCTCTAGGTGGAACCGGAGTACGAGGTGTAGAAAAACCTACTGAGTTGTCTAAAAAATTGGTTAATGCAAGGTACCAAGGTTCAGTTCTAGGAGGACTGTAAAATATGGATTCACGCTCCCTTAAATCAAGGGTAATTAGATCTTCAGAATTAGAAACGCCTATTTCTTCCTCTGGAACAAGTTCTTCTATGGCAATTAATCCAACAGGAAGATTTTCGGTGATAATTCTTTCTATTCTTGGTGAATCAGGAACACTAGGAGTTGGAGTAACAGGTTCTGAAATTTCAGGTTCTTCGCCTGTTTCACTGGCAGATGAAAAACTACCAGCAAGCTCGGAAACTGCAATAGCTTCGGGATTGTAACCTGTTTCTAAACTTTGGTAATACGGATGGACTACCAAGGAAGATCCTCCTTCTTCAGGTGATCCTACTCTACTGCCACTAGGAGGAGTTACAAGGACCTTTAACCCTTCTAAATTACCTGGGTCGTCTCGAGGAGGGGATCCCCTAAGTCTACGGGATCTTCTCAACAATTCGGCCACAGACACAACTTCAGGAGACTGGCCCGCAATTCGACGGGACCTTCTCGGTGATTCCGCCACAATTAAAGATTTTAACTACAACACACGAAAACAAAATAAAAAAGTTCAAATCAAACCACCTAAAGTCTTCTAAAGAACCAATCAATTTGAAGCATACGCCTAAATAATCTAGAGCGTCAAACCATACACAAACAGTAGTCTTCCGGACCAAAAACGCTAGTTGGTGATTAAGCCCAACATCGCAGGATTCAGTACAGAAATAGTGGGTGGAACAGTTACCCCGGCAACCTGCTTAATGAATAGACTGGACCAAGTTCCTCCACTTTAACCGTCTCGAAGTGAAGCGAACCCCCCAGAAAATCCAAGTGAGTATAACCGACGTCTGCTCCAGGTACAGTGGGACCTTCCCTCCACCGTCACCTTGGGTAGAATCCTAGATATTATAGCCACTAAGGTTACCAATCAGAACAATTACACCTGGGGGAACAGTCTAGGCTCCAACAGCACGCAAGGGCAGAGTAGCAAGCTCCAATCCCCTTACCGGTTCCTTGACAACAATCCAAGGTTTACCGATAAGTGACCCCTGGCTCCTCGACAATGGTTAATCCGAGGTTTACCGTTTGTAATACGTACTGTCTGGCGTCGTTCCCAACGAGGGAGGAATGATCCCCTCACTGGTTCGGACACGAGCTCGTGCTTCTCCTTTAAGAGGAGCTTTCCCAGAATGTAACTGAAACAATTGGATTTGTTCTACTCAAGATAGACTATCTGTTTGGTTTTGTAGTCTTGGAGAGTTAAGTACTCACCTACTCCAAGACCCTAGCCTAAGCTATGTTGGTGCTTCAGAGCCCTAAAAAAAATAAAGATTACTAGATTGATTTTAATTTAAGCGTTACTTTTAAGGTTGTTTCTTAAGTCAAAAGGTGATGGAAGTGAAACTAGTGGTGTGTTGACTCGACTCGAAACCACTACAAAATGCACCTAGAATGATTTATCCACTACTTTACTTTTCGATGAATTGCTTTAACTAAAAAGTTGAGAGAATGCAATCTTTATAAAAGCAACTTTTAATTGAAGACAATCAAAGAAACAATTCGTTTGTCTTTTCCAAGCATAAAAACATAACTTCTCTTTACATGCACGAAAAAACTCTTTTCTTCTTTTGAAAACAAAAAGCTACTTGAAACAAGACTTTTAAGAAGATGTTTTTGTATTTTTTCTTTTAATAAAGCAAGTAAATCTAATTTAAACAAAAAATCAATCTTAACAACTCTTAAAATCTATGAAAATGCACTCATAAGCAAACTAAAGGTAAATTTACCCTAAGCAATCTTAACGAGGCCAAAACTAACAATGATTATTTCTAAGGTGTTTTACTTGATT
The DNA here is from genome assembly GCA_031772625.1 of Pinus tabuliformis. Classification (NCBI taxonomy): domain Eukaryota; kingdom Viridiplantae; phylum Streptophyta; class Pinopsida; order Pinales; family Pinaceae; genus Pinus; species Pinus tabuliformis. The sequence continues at coordinate 1,211,965,029 of CM062804.1, read as the reverse complement.
ACAATCAAATCAAGGGCTAGCTTATTGCAGAATCAAAAACTAGCCAAAACAAAATTCTAATCTTTTTGTTCTTTTTTTAAAATGGAAATCAATACTTTATAAACAAGTAATTCGAAATTTGACCCAAAACAACTCAAATGGCAAGTTGCACACAAAAGGAGACTTTACGACAGGCCAGACTTCTAAGAAGGTTGACTAACCAGAGATATCTAAGGCTGGACAACTTTCTAATAGCAAAGTCACTACAAAGCCTTTCCAAAAATCAAACCCTAGGTCTAAACTTCGTTGAAAACCACTAAAACACTCAAAGCTCACAAAACTAGTTTAGGTGAAAATTCTTGACAGGGTACTAAAGGATCTGGGCGGAAAACACTAAGGAAAAACAAAACCTAAAAGCAATTTGAAGCAAAAATGGAATTTTCTTAAGTTTTACAGGAAGACGCAGGCAACCTGTTGTCACAGGTGCGGCCCCGCTCTGTGCAGACGGCAACAGCGCGTCCAAAGACGCACTGTGCAGTACTAAGAGGGTGCGTCCGTCTGGAAAAATGAAGAAAAACCAAATCTAACTAAATCTAAAGCTAAGCCACCCAAATACTAATTCTCACAGTCAAAAACCAGAAAACAAAAATGATTTTCTCAAAGCAAAGTTCATATAAAGGAAAAGACTCTCTCATTAATGGATTCCCCAGCGGAGTCGCCAATTTGTCACACGGAATCTGTCAAGGGTGCGGACACGACTGACCTTCCTAGAAGTCTAAGACATTCTAATGACAAACAAGACAAAATGGAGTGATCTTTCTCTAAATACACCTTTTACAACATGAAAACTACAAGTGTTTAGGCTTACCTTATTCCAAAACGCTGTTGTTGAAGTCCGTTCTTGACGATCCGGATGAGCTCCTCCTTCAAGTCAATTCCTGCAACCACAAACAATCAAACAATTACCAAGCACTTGCATTTCATATAATAAAACATATATTCAACATGCAGACCAAGGAACACATGAAATAACTCATTAACACAAGCTATTGAGAAAAATAAACCAGTTTGTATTAATAACGAAACAAAGAAACTCTTACAACCTGGCCTTGGTGTTGTGCAAGTTCCTCCCAGGGTCCATCAAGGGTTTTCCTCTACTTTGACAAAGCTCACCCTCTCCCAAGTAGAATCAAGTGAAGACAATCTCTCCTCACAAAGGCTCTAATGGAAGACCTAAATCCTGCAGCATTTACCCAAAGAAAATGTATAGCTCCAACCTCCCTCCTTCTGGCTCAATGCCTTTATTTATAGTGCTGTAAAGAGGTTATTCAGGTCCACTATCAATGGGATCATCCCCCTCTTTGGGTGGGATAGCTCCCTTATTGATGGGATAAGTTCCCCTTAATAGAGATACATGAACCAACTGGAGGCGCATCCATTTCATCAAACCGACCTCTAGAATGTTCTAGAAGTAACCACAAGTAACTTTTTCAAGATAAAACTCGCGCATTTTGCCTTTTACAGAGGGACGCACCTGTCCCTTAACATACAGAGCGTCCATGGACGCAGTTTTGTGAACAAGGTCAGCGTCCCCGCAGGTAAGGCTAGAGAGAACCTGCGACCCCAGAGATAAACATGATTTTTACAAGACTTTCTCTCTTCTTTGAGTTTGAGATGGATAACAGAGGCATGAGACTTGCCTAAGAGGGTAGCATGACTGTTGATTTGAGCCATACTAACTGTAAGTAGTCAAGGTGACATTTTTTAGTGTAACAGATTGCCCCCTAAAGTGCGAAGCCTGGAATAGAATAGGGTTTTGTAATTCTAGGAAGGGTGAAGCGCTTTATCATTTCAAGGATTGCCTTGTGGATGGCCTGGTTGGAACCTGCAATTTTCAACACAAAATACATGGATAAGATTATATCATCACTGAGGTAGGCATTCCCATACTCAGATTCAAAACTTTAACTAATGGACTAACTATTCTGATACAGGAATGATCTTGCAGTACATCATTTTTATAGACTTTTGTAGACACAGTATGGACGCAGCCATCTGTTTATGATTAGTCTACATAGATAATGAATACAAAACTCCTCGCAGCCTGGATGGTAGAAACTAGATCCAGGGTCTTCACTTCTACTTCCCGAATTGGTACGATTCTAGCCATGTGATTAAATGATTCGATGTCGAACATGGTAGAAACCACTTGATTACCAGTCAATGATGTAAACTGTTAACAAGCGTGAGAGAAACCACCAGTAATGTCAATGGTCCTCAAAGTACCAAGCACAACCCGTGAAATGTGAATAGATGTTTTGATGTCGAACACTTCACGGAATCCTCTGATCGAAAGTCAATGATGTAAACTGACGTCAAAGGCGAGAAACCTGCCATTGATGCATGCAGACTTCAAGGTACTGTCGATTCCTAAGTCATCTTTCTAGATAATGTGTCGATGTCGATAGAAAGCGACCCGTTGCAGGCAAGCCCGCAACACGAAATCATTGTTCAAGTTGAAGAAATGTTGCTGTAAGGACTGACTCAGGGATGGTCAAATGGATGACAAGTATTTTGCAGATGAAAGTTTTTGCTTGCAGACCTCTTGAACACATAACGACACAACAGATGGCTTGGTGACGAATAACTCAAAGTTAATCCCCGAAACCCGGTTAAAGACTTTCAAAGTGATTTGGTCAACTGTGAGGTAAAAGATTTCCCAACCCAGGTGAATGAAAAGTGTCGTGTTCAAGAGCGGTAATAAAGTTTCTTCTGAGACAAAAGGTGACAAATAGGTTCATTCTTCTCTTTTTTCCCCCACCATTTCTGGCAAGTACCTCTTTATTTTTAACAAGCTTGAGGAGGATAACATATGCTTGATTATAAGCTCATCCTTCGGACGAGTCCAACCTAGTTTAAATTCGAACCCTAGGAAGGAGTGGTTCGTTCCTGTTTGTAATTGAACAGGTCCTTTACTGTAAAAGTTTAACGAGCCCAGTATAGGAGAAACTCGGCGTTTTTCATTTTTAGAGAGTCTGAAAAAACTAAAGAAGACTCCACGTTGAACTTTTTCGTATATTTGTGTCCCTCAAGCCCGAAAAAGTATAAAATAATACCTGGGGGAACCGCTTGATCTTGCGACCAAGGAGTACTTTCATAATAGTGTCGTTAACCTGAAAAGTAAAAAGCGATCAAGGACACGTCGTTTTATTTCCTTATCGAGTTCGAAACGACAAAAACCCGGCAATCTTTTCCTGATTTTGCGGTCAGAAAAGAGCTAAAAGGGGACCGTCTTTTAATTCCGTTTTAACGAGTGAAAAAGAAACACTCGGCGATCTTTTCATGTTTTAGGAGTCAGAAAAGGGCTTAAAAGATGACTCTGAAATTTTGTTTGTGAAAAATTACAATTTCCCTCGAAATCCCTTTGTCCTGCACAAAAGCGACACATTACTCATACCTGTTTAAAATAGGCAAAAATACATTCAAAAACATCTTTTCATGGTAAAAAATGAACTAATTCATCCAAAAAACCTATAAAAAGACCTTTTACCATGTCATTTTTACCGTTTCACTGTTGAGGTTGAAAAAGGAGCTTTTGACAAGAAACTTCCCGTGGTCGCTGCGGAAAATCTGACCGTCGGAATCGAACGCCGTCTCATCCAGGTATTTTACACATCCTACTCTGCATTTCTATCCGTTTAGAATCAATTTTTAGGTTTTAGTTTCATTTTTTGGGGGGTTTTGGTTTTGGAATGCGCCTCTCGGCGGACGCAGGTGCCCTTCGGGTGACCTGCGTCCCCCGACTTTTTCTCATACGGGAAAACGGTCGGAAGACGCAGCCCGCCTTCAGGCCAGCTGCGTCCGGGCGCCCTGTGCTACAAAGCCGGGGTGCGTCCTCCGAGAAACGCGCATTTCAAAACCCCAACTCTCTCAAAAAACCACCAAAAATTCCCAAATTAATTTCTAATTGCTATTTTTGATATGCAGGCATTAATCATGTTAGACTGGAGAGAAAGAGAGCATGTAGAGGAAGATGAAGCTGCAATAAATCATCAACCTTCTCTGGATGCCCTAAGAGCATGCGGATTATACAAATATTGGACCATACCGGGCATGAGGGGCCAGGTAAGATTCTTGGAATGGCTGGTTGAGCGATGGAACGTACAAGAACAATGCTTTTACATAGGAGGGCACCAGCTCGAGATAGAGCCCTCGGATGTATACTTTCTCACTGGCTTGCCAAACAGAGGTGAGCAACTCAACCTTGCGGGGACTAGGCCGGGTGGCCAATCCCTTGATAGTCTCCGCGAGATTGGTGCACACCTGGGGCTCACCATTCAAAAGGCATAGAGATAAAACACATCACTCTGCCGGAACTCAAAGTCATAGCGTTCACGGTTACCAGAATTTGCGGCGCGGCCGCTTTACACATTGCTTCCGGATCCCAAATGCGGATGGCAATTGACTGTTACCAAGGCACCATTTTCAACTGGTGTGAAGCTGTGTCGGCTCATATGAAGAGCCAACTGACCAAGGCAAAGAACGGACGACTAAAGACTTTTGGATATGGGCCTATAGTCGTGAGCTTTGCCTTGGAGAGAATTCCAATGCTGATCCCTCAGCAACTCACTGTTGATATCTTGGGTCCTCAGCAGCCAAAGCTGATACGATGGGTTGCGGTGATGGCCCGGCATCCTGACGAGGGCGCGACAGTAGTTCGATTCTCAGATAGTTATTTTGACTGGTTAGAGGGCCAGCTTTTTGTGATACAGGACTTTCCGTATGCCGGAATGGATTTCAGAGGTGATCCGGACATGGTTCTTCCACAGGGAGAACAATGGGATGACAGAGGTACTTTTTATTTTCACAAGTTTTCTAGTTATGTATTTTTTGTATTTTTTATATATATCGTCTCAAAACTAATAGTAAATCTTTCAAAATGCAGATGTTGGTCCACAGCGTCCAGCCAACCTCCGGCCTTATGATAGACTACATCCAGCTGCACCGGTACCGGCCCCACAGGATGCGACAGCAGAAGTACTAGCTGATTTGGAGCATGATCTAGAGCGTCTCACGGCAGATATACCTGAGACTACTATGGATGACATTCCTATGAGGCTTCAGCGCTTCGTAGTCGCGGTCCCTGGACCGTTTAGGAGATTTTTGCGTAAGGTAGCCCGCGCAGTGGTGTCGTACAGAGAGCACCACCAGTGATTGACTAGTCACTTTTGTAGTCACATGTGACATTTTGACTTTTTGTACTATCATTTTGCCGATCATAAGGTGTTTTAAACCTATGATCGAAGACGATGTATATATTTTTTGACACACTTCTATCTATATATATCACTATTACCGGCTTATCTTGTTTAACATATGTGATGAAATGTTTTTAAATTTACTTGCATGATTATCGTAAATGTCTGTCCAACATTCGAGAAGCAATTGCATCTGCTAATGTATTCAAAGACCTTGGAATATGTTGATATTCAATGTAATCAAATTCACGTTCCAAGAGACGCACTCTCAAAAACAACCTTAATAACACAGGATTTCTAATGGCATAAACTCTATTAAGCTGTAATACAACAAGTTCAGAATCTAACCTCACTATCAAACGTCGAATTCCAAATGAAATAGATTCGGATAATAATTCAACCACTGCACTGTATTCTGCAATGTTATTCGTTGTTTGACCGAGGCTTACCCCATGCATAGAAACTAACTCGTCAGAGGGCGAATAGATAACCCAAGCTGCGGAAGAGATATTCCGTGTACTACGACAAGCACCATCAGCAAATCCAATGTATGTTTGGAGAGGCGTCGACATCTACAATATCAAGAGTAAAACCAAGATGAGCCAAAATAATGACGAAAAACCACACTTAAGCTAAGCACACTGACTAAACTAACACACTTGCTAGCTAGAAAGAAAATCTAACCTATCTAAAAATTTCTCCATACCCATCATTTTAAGCATAATACCTCTTTAGGTAAAGTCCATTTCTGGGTTTACCCAAAGAGTCCCCATCAAAATCAACTAACTCATAAGCCCCTTTTGCTAGCTTTCGCTTTACAATGTAGGGCCCATGCCACATGGGAACGAATTTTCCGGCACCTAGCTTATCGTTAGCTTGATCATATAATAGTACTAGGTCTCCTTCCGAAAAACTTCGAGGGGTTACATTTTTATCGTACTGAGCTTTCATTCGTTTCGCGTGAGTCTCGATAGCTAAAGTAGCGTCACGTCGAGTCTCATCTAATTTAGCCAAGTATAATAACCGTTTCTCCTCTTCGGAAGTAGCTGGAAGTAATTCGACAGCCATTTGAAGTGATGGGATTTCGCATTCAATAGGTAACACAGCTTCTAAGCCATAAACTAGCTGAAAAGGGGTGAAACCTGTTGAATTTTTCACTGAAGTTCGATATGCCCATAGCGCCGAAAATAACATGTTATGCCAATTCGTTCGATGGATACCAATGATCCGTCGAATCATGATGACTAGAACTTTGTTGATTGACTCAACCAAACCGTTGGCTTGCGGATAATAAGGAGTAGAGCTATCGTGGCGCAAACCAAGCTGGCTTGTAAGCTCAGTCATCATGACATTTCGAAAATGGCTCCCATGGTCAGTAATGATTGCTTGTGGGACACCAAACCTAGTTATGATATGATTGAATACGAAAACTGCAGCTGTCTTGCCGCTTGCGTCGAATGTAGGCATCGCCTCGGCCCATTTTGTAAAATAATCAACCGCGAGGATGATATACGCATGCCCCCCGGCCGAGTGAGGGTTACAAGTAATAAAGTCAATGCCCCATTTGGCGAATGGACCAGCGGCAATTATAGGGTGGAGAGGAGCAGGTGGAGCGCGCATCTTTCGATCAAACACTTGACAGTTGTGGCATGTTCTGACAGCAAGGATACAATCTTTAAACATAGACGGCCAGAAATAGCCAGCGCGCAACACCTTCTGAGCTGTGGCATACCCAGACATATGACCGCCACATGCTCCAGAGTGACAATCATTCAAAACTCTCTCAGCCTCTTCGTGAGTTAAACAACGTCGAAAAACTAAGTCTGCCCCCCGGCGATAAAGTGTATCTCCAATAATTCTGTATTGCTGGGATCGAAACCGAATTTTTCGACGGTCTTCCTTGGAAGCTTCAGGCCGAAAGGTTTGGGTTTGGAGATAGATGATTATATCCCCATACCACGGATCTAAAGTGCTAATAAGAAACAAAGATTCGTCCGCAATGGACTCCTCTGCCACAGTCTCTGTGTCAGCACTCGGGAAATCACACATCAATTCCGCAAAAACTAAAGATTTCTTAGACTTGGACTTCTCGAACTCCAAGTCGAACTCTTGCAGGATAACAATCCATTTAGAGTACTTGCCCCCTAGCAGTTGTTTTGTCAAAATATAAATCATAGGGTTGCAATCCGAAATAACTGTAGTTTGCGGAGAAGAATGTAGTGACGAAAACGCTGGACAGCTTGAACGGCTGCCAGGGCCAATTTCTCCACATGCGAATATTTTAACTCAGTTGGATTTAAGGTTCTACTAAGATAATATATCACATGCTCTGCTTTGAATTCATCTTCTTGAACTAACACCATTCCAATGGTGGAATGCGAAGCTGCGAGGTATAAGAAGTAGTCCTGGTTGTAGTTGGGAGGATGCAATAACGGTGCATGGGTCAACGCGTGTTTCAGTGCATCAAAAGATTGTTGGGCAATCTCGTCCCAAAAGAATTGTGCGTTCTGTTTCAACAACCGTGTAAAACCTTTAGTGACCTCGGCGTAGTTTGGGATGAATCGGCGTAAAAAGTTCGCTTTCCCTTGCAAACTTTGGAGTTGGCGCAAACTCGAAGGAGGAGGCAATTTGATGATAGCCTCGACTTTCGAGGGATCGACGCGAATGCCGGTTTTTGAAACAACAAATCCCAGCAATCGACCTGTTTCTATACAGAAAACACACTTGTGGGGATTCAACCGAATTCGATAATGCCTACACCTCATAAAGATTGCTCGTAGGTGGACAAGGTGATCAGCTCGTTGTAAAGAATGAGCAGGCAAATCATCGAGATAGGGTTGCACAATGTGCTTGATGTCATGAAATGCATAAGACATCGCCCGTTGAAAAGTGGCCCCGGCATTCTTAAGTCCAAAAGGTAATTTGCAATAAGCAAATGTCCCCCATGGACAAATGAATGCCGTTTTTGGTTGATCGGCAGGTAGAATATTGATTTGATTATAGCCTGAGAAACCATCCATGAAGGAAAACATCTCACTTCCGGCACAATCATCAATAATTTGATCGATATAAGGCGTAGGATAGTTGTCTTTTGGACAAGCTCGATTGATATCCCTATAATCGATACAGATTCTTATTGTTCCTTGTTTTTTATTGACGGGAACAATATTCGATACCCAATCCGTTAACGGGATCGGATAAATGAAACCTGCTTTCAACAGCTTTTCGACTTCTGCTTTGATTGCAGCCGCTTTTCGAGGGTGAATCTGACGCAACCGTTGCCGAATGGGTTTAGCATCCGGGTAGGTTTTGATTTCATGAACAACAATGGCAGGATCAATTCCCGGCATTTCCTCGTAAGACCAGGCAAACACGTCGCGGAATTCTTGGAATAGGGCCTTGTAAGTTTGGATTTCTTTTCAGTACATGCGGCACCTATATGAATGTTCTCCTCGATTCCGGGCTTCACTGAAATATCAATGGGAATAGTACGAGAAATATTCCCTAAATTCAGCTCTGAATCAGAATGTTTCGTTGGATCCTGAGCGTCTTTGACATATTCAGCGGTAAAGATAGATGAAAAATCATTTTCAAATGCATCATCCTTAGGTAAAAACGAAGATCTGTGATGGAGATCTTCCCATGGTAGATCATCTACACTTAGGATTTCGCGAAGTTGTTCGTCAGATGACACTTCTTCGGGAAACGTTATCCGTTCTAAGGGTGAGGTGAAAAGTGACTCTTCACTGACCACATTCATTTGGTCGGTTGAATGAAAGTCGGTAAAAGACATAAGAGCTTCATAAGCAATCTCATACGGACTCAACGGCATAACATCACCGAGTGAGTCTAGCTCAGAGTCAGAGGGAACATACCAAGGATCATCATAAATAATGTTTTCTGACGTGATCATATGAATTGTTGCGAACGAAGGGTCTGCATTGAGTGGAGGGAGAGGAAAAGTTCCCAGTAAACCGGAATCCTTAACTAAACCTACACCAATGTCCCTATAAGGGATTGTCGTTTTACCAACATGCTGGATAGTTTCTAAAGAGGTTGGGTCGGATGAAAAGTATGTCAGCTGATCAATAGTCACGATCTTACCGTTATGTGGAAACTTAATGACTCTGAAGACCGATGAAACGACCGCTGTCATAGCATATGACCAACTTCGACCCAAAAGAAGGTTGTAGTCTAGAGGGGCATCAACCACTTCCACATCCAGACTAACGGTTTTACCTTCGACCCCTATAGGCAATTCTTGTAGAATACCAAACGGACGGAACCCACGGCCATCAAAGGCCTTAAGGATGGTGGGGGATTGGTTCAACGAAGGAGAACCAAGCGATCTCCAACATTGAATCGACATAATACACGTAGAAGCTCCCTCATCAATCACAGTCCGATGAATAGGCCTGTTTTTGACTATCACTGGAATTTGGAAAGCCATTTGATGGGGGAGACGCGGTGTACTATTTTCTAGATCAAAGATCATTAGGTTCGGGTCCTGAACATCGACAGCTCCAATAGCCGACAAAAGCAATTTTCGTTGCGCTGGACATGATTGCAGCACTTCGAGTGCCGACATTGCTGAAGGTGAAACAGCTAAGTCTTCAACAATGTTGTAATTCTGGGCTGCTCTCGCATGTGGATTGAAAGCAGACCTTCGAAGTACACCCTTGGCGGGCGGCTTAATCACTAAGTCTGGGTTAGGTTTTTCGATCTGTAGTGGATCGGAACCAGGAGCTGAGGTTGATGGGTTAGAGTGAGAAGATTCTGCTTCCTTACCATCAACAGGAGCCTTACTACCATAATCTTGCGATCGAGTCGCAATCCTGACATGAGACATCATCAAAATGGGTTCTTCACTGGCATTCGAAGAAGAACCTATCATCTTATTTTCCTGCTCTGGAAATGGATTCTTTAACACAGCAGGAGTCGGAGAACCTTTGACTATTTTCACTACCTCGGCCCGATGAGGGCAGTCTCTCGTAAAATGATCTTCTTCACAAATAAGACAAGGATAGCGAGGTTTGCGTTTTCGTCATTGGTTTCCGACTTTTCCGTTTTCTCCTTTGGAGCCTTGTCTGCTTTAGCCTTCTTCTTTCCTTTCTTCTTTCCACCGTTTTTGGATTTGGCCGTAGATGACTCTACAGCGTGAATGTCGGCGGTAAGTTCAGGAGGAGAAGACTCTCCTGTCGGAGAATCAGGCAAAGTGATAATTGGAGTATTGGAGGCCTTGGAAGACTTCTTCTTACTCTTCGTAGTCACGATACCGATCATACCATCAGCGGCATGAGATCCCGAAGGAGCAGCAGCGATTTGGTTTGACTTTGGAAGATCCGGAATTTTCTCGTGTAACGTACCCGACTGAGTGTAAACTAAGTCAAGGTATTGTGCCTGAGCAATGACTTGCTCCTCAGTAACTACTCCGGCCTTAGCTACATCTTCAGTAATTCTTGGTAATAATGATTTGACAAACCATTCAGCTAAGATTTGGTCCGGGATAAAAACTTTCACTAATCTCCTTCGACGTCTCCACTCATGGATGTGATCAGAAATGTACGTGGATGTCGATTGTTTTAGCGAAGTTAATAACTCTGTACCATTATCGTATCTGACTGGTAACTGAAAATGAGTTAAGAACGAGGTAGCTAACTGGCTAAAGTTGTAAAAAGAGGCCCGTGGTAACTCAATGTACCACTTGGCTGCGAGACCAATGAGTGTACGCTGGAAAAGACGTAAGCGGATAGAATCATCTGAGATGGAATTTGATGCACACCAGAGGTGGTAAGTCATCACGTGATTAGACGGATCCTCTCCAGACTTACCTTCGAACTTGGGTATATCGCTGGGCAACTTATTTGGCATTGGCGGCCAGAACGGAAGATATTGAATTGGATCGTTCGTTAGGCGCGTCAAGTCGGGTAAATCTAAAGTTGCAATAAATGGTAACTGCCGGTTAGGATCTCTGAAACTCTGAGTCACAATACCAGCCCCAGGAGGAGGATATCCAGGATAACTAGGAACAGGATTCGCATTGGGGATATTATATCCTCCTGGAAAACCAGGATTAACCGGACCGTACTGGGGTTGTTGAGGTGGTTGATAATTGTACCCAGGATACGGTTGATACTGGTAAACCGGTTGTTGGGCAGCTTGCCCAGGTTGATACTGTCCCTGGTACGGAGGTTGAACAAATTGAGGTTGAGTAGTAACAACCGTACTTGTACCAGGTTGGCCTACAGGCATCTGGACTGTGGTTTGAACCGTGGGTCCAGACAACGGTACAGATGTCTGAGGAGTGGTTACAGGGACAGTAGAAACCGGAGCTGCCGATACTCCAGAAGTAAGCATGGTAGATGAAGCGGTAGTTGCTGCAGCCGTGTGAGGTGGAGTACCTGGTGCAATTGGCGGCTGAGTAACTACAGAAGTTACAGGGGTCTGAACACTTGACTGGACAGGTTGCGGTTGCTGGGGTGGACCAGGAACTGCAGGTTGTCCTGCTTGAGGTACCGACTGTATACTTGGTTGCGACATCTGTTGACCCTGTGACGGATCCCATGTTAACATTCCAGGGTATTGACTCGTAACAGGTTGAGGATACTGAGATCCATAGCCGTATTGAGGATAGGGTTGATAACTGTAAGGTGCAGTCCCATATGATTGCCCTTGAGGTGGTTGATAACCTTGACCAGGGTATTGACCCGTAGGTTGATAACCTTGAGGTAAATACGAATACTGGGGTTGACCTTGACCTTGAGGTTGGTATCCTTGAGGTTGATACCCTTGGGGTTGATACCCTTGGGGTTGCCATCCTTGAGGTTGCCATCCTTGAGGTTGATACTGATACTGAGGTTGACTTTGGGGTACATATTGAGGCTGGGGTTGATACCCTTGAGGTTGCCCCCCAGTCACGAATGAAGTACCTTGAGGTTGCCCCCCAGGCATTAACGAAGGTTGCCCCCCAGGCGGTAATTGGCCACCTTGAGGTTGGTTAATGGGAGTTGAACCTGACATCATATAAACGTCACCTATACTCAATGGTACATTACCACTGTTTCCAACTAATAACCCATGATCAACAGGTTGAGGAGATGCTCCCGCAAAGGTACCAGAAAGTGATTGATACCCAGTAGGAACAGAAGGACCGCCATGTAAAAATGATTCAGGACTTTGTGAAAACACAGATGACTGACCAGACATATTTACAGGAGAATGAATTCCTCTAGGTGGAACCGGAGTACGAGGTGTAGAAAAACCTACTGAGTTGTCTAAAAAATTGGTTAATGCAAGGTACCAAGATTCACTTCTAGGAGGACTGTAAAAGATGGATTCACGCTCCCTTAGATCAAGGGTAATTAGATCTTCAGAATCAGAAACGCCTATTTCTTCCTCTGGAACAAGTTCTTCTATAGCAATTAATCCAACAGGAAGATTTTCGGTGATAATTCTTTCTATTCTTGGTGAATCAGGAACACTAGGAGTTGGAGTAACAGGTTCTGAAATTTCAGGTTCTTCGCCTGTTTCACTGGCAGATGAAAAACTACCAGCAAGCTCGGAAACTGTAACAGCTTCGGGATTGTAACCTGTTTCTAAACTTTGGTAATCTGGATGGACTACCAAGGAAGATTCTCCTTCTTCAGGTGATCCTACTCTACTGCCACTAGGAGGAGTTACAAGGACCTTTAACCCTTCTAAATTACCTGGGTCGTCTCGAGGAGGGGATCCCCTAAGTCTACGGGATCTTCTCAACAATTCGGCCACAGACACAACTTCAGGAGACTGGCCCGCAATTCGACGGGACCTTCTCGGTAATTCCGCCACAATTAAAGATTTTAACTACAACACACGAAAACAAAGTAAAAAATTTCAAATCAAACCACCTAAAGTCTTCTAAAGAACCAATCAAATTTGAAGCACACGCCTAAATAATCTAGAGCGTCAAACCACACACAAACAGTAGTCTTCCGGACCAAAAACGCTAGTTGGTGATTAAGCCCAACCTCGCAGGATTCAGTACAGAAATAGTGGGTGGAACAGTTACCCCGGCAACCTGCTTAATGAATAGACTGGACCAAGTTCCTCCACTTTAACCGTCTCGAAGTGAAGCGAACCCCCCAGAAAATCCAAGTGAGTATAACCGACGTCTGCTCCAGGTACAGTGGGACCTTCCCTCCACCGTCACCTTGGGTAGAATCCTAGATATTATGGCCACTAAGGTTACCAATCACAACAATTACACCTGGGGGAACAGTCTAAACTCCAACAGCACGCAAGGGCAGAGTAGCAAGCTCCAATCCCCTTACCGGCTCCTTGACAACAATCCAAGGTTTACCGATAAGTGACCCCTGGCTCCTCGACAATGGTTAATCCGAGGTTTACCGTTTGTAATACGTACTGTCTGGCGTCGTTCCCAACGAGGGAGGAATGATCCCCTCACTGGTTCGGACACGAGCTCGTGCTTCTCCTTTAAGAGGAGCTTTCCCAGAATGTAACTGAAACAATTGGATTTGTTCTACTCAAGATAGACTATCTGTTTGGTTTTGTAGTCTTGGAGAGTTAAGTACTCACCTACTCCAAGACCCTAGCCTAAGCTATGTTGGTGCTTCAGAGCCCTAAAAAATAAAAATTACTAGATTGATTTTAATTTAAGCGTTACTTTTAAGGTTGTTTCTTAAGTCAAAAGGTGATGGAAGTGAAACTAGTGGTGTGTTGACTCGACTCGAAACCACTACAAAATGCACCTAGAATGATTTATCCACTACTTTACTTTTCGATGAATTGCTTAACTAAAAAGTTGAGAGAATGCAATCTTTATAAAAGCAACTTTTAATTGAAGACAATCAAAGAAACAATTCGTTTGTCTTTTCCAAGCATAAAAACATAACTTCTCTTTACATGCACGAAAAAACTCTTTTCTTCTTTTGAAAACAAAAAGCTACTTGAAACAAGACTTTTAAGAAGATGTTTTTGTATTTTTCTTTTAATAAAGCAAGTAAATCTAATTTAAACAAAAAATCAATCTTAACAACTCTTAAAATCTATGAAAATGCACTCATAAGCAAACTAAAGGTAAATTTACCTAAGCAATCTTAACGAGGCCAAAACTAACAATGATTATTTCTAAGGTGTTTTACTTGATCACAATCAAATCAAGGACTAGCTTATTGCAGAATCAAAAACTAGCCAAAACAAAATTCTAATCTTTTTGTTCTTTTTTTAAAATGGAAATCAATACTTTATAAACAAGTAATTCGAAATTTGACCCAAAACAACTCAAATGGCAAGTTGCACACAAAAGGAGACTTTACGACAGGCCAGACTTCTAAGAAGGTTGACTAACCAGAGATATCTAAGGCTGGACAACTTTCTAATAGCAAAGTCACTACAAAGCCTTTCCAAAAATCAAACCCTAGGTCAAAACTTCGTTGAAAACCACTAAAACACTCAAAGCTCACAAAACTAGTTTAGGTGAAAATTCTTGACAGGGTACTAAAGGATCTGGGCGGAAAACACTAAGGAAAAACAAAATCTAAAAGCAATTTGAAGCAAAAATGGAATTTTCTTAAGTTTTACAGGAAGACGCAGGCAACCTGTTGTCACAGGTGCGGCCCCGCTCTGTGCAGACGGCAACAGCGCGTCCAAAGACGCACTGTGCAGTACTAAGAGGGTGCGTCCGTCTGGAAAAATGAAGAAAAACCAAATCTAACTAAATCTAAAGCTAAGCCACCCAAATACTAATTCGCACAGTCAAAAACCAGAAAACAAAAATGATTTTCTCAAAGCAAAGTTCATATAAAGGAAAAGACTCTCTCATTAATGGATTCCCCAGCGGAGTCGCCAATTTGTCACACGGAATCTGTCAAGGGTGCGGACACGACTGACCTTCCTAGAAGTCTAAGACATTCTAATGACAAACAAGACAAAAAGGAGTGATCTTTCTCTAAATACACCTTTTATAACATGAAAACTACAAGTGTTTAGGCTTACCTTATTCCAAAACGCTGTTGTTGAAGTCCGTTCTTGACGATCCGGATGAGCTCCTCCTTCAAGTCAATTCCTGCAACCACAAACAATCAAACAATTACCAAGCACTTGCATTTCATATAATAAAACATATATCCAACATGCAGACCAAGGAACACATGAAATAACTCATTAACATAAGCTATTGAGAAAAATAAACCAGTTTGTATTAATAACGAAACAAAGAAACTCTTACAACCTGGCCTTGGTGTTGTGCAAGTTCCTCCCAGGGTCCATCAAGGGTTTTCCTCTACTTTGACAAAGCTCACCCTCTCCCAAGTAGAATCAAGTGAAGACAATCTCTCCTCACAAAGGCTCTAATGGAAGACCTAAATCCTGCAGCATTTACCCAAAGAAAATGTATAGCTCCAACCTCCCCTCCTTCTGGCTCAATGCCTTTATTTATAGTGCTGTAAAGAGGTTATTCTGGTCCACCATCAATGGGATCATCCCCCTCTTTGGGTGGGATAACTCCCTTATTGATGGGATAAGCTTCCCCTTAATAGAGATACATGAACCAACTGGAGGCGCATCCATTTCATCAAACCGACCTCTAGAATGTTCTAGAAGTAACCACAAGTAACTTTTTCAAGATAAAACTCGCGCATTTTGTCTTTTACAGAGGGACGCACCTGTCCCTTTACATACAGAGCGTCCATGGACGCAGTTTTGGTGAACAAGGTCCGCGTCCCCGCAGGTAAGACTAGAGAGAACCTGCGACCCCAGAGATAAACATGATTTTTACAAGACTTTCTCTCTTCTTTGAGTTTGAGATGGATAACAGAGGCATGAGACTTGCCTAAGAGGGTAGCATGACTGTTGATTTGAGCCATACTAACTGTAAGTAGTCAAGGTGACATTTTTTAGTGTAACAGAGAGACAGGAAGCCCCAGGAGTTGTAGCATTATTGCTACAATACTGGAGCTCACCAGTTCCCTCTTCTATTTGCTCAATTTTTATTAAATACCTTATGAATCGCACCATGGTAATTGATTCAATAGGAACAACCCTTTTCTCACTTAACAAGATAGCATAAGGAACTGTACTTTTAATTTAGAATTTGTTTGTAATCAAATCGCTTCTGAATTTTCTCAATTTGTTTCCACTGCATGTCGGATGTACTACTAGCCCATAATTCACAACCATAAAGAACCAATGGAATCACTAGAAGCCCAAAAAGATTTTGAGTGGTTTTCCAGTCCCATAACTCTGCCTCTCTACACCTATTTTGAAAAGCATAAAATTCTTTCCAACCCCCCAAATTTATTTTCTTTCTACAACCATCCCAACTTAGATTTTTGTCGTAGTCAATTCCACTATATTTTTAATCCGCAACTTCTTCCAGAATTTTTCCTTCAAAGTAGAACTTATGCTCATTATGTTTTCTTTTTTTTATAGAAAACCACTACTTTCATTTTGCTAATATTGACTTGCATCCCCACCCTTCTACAACAATATTCAAGGGATAGTAGGTGCTCTTGCAAACCAAGAGCATATTTAGCAATCGGAATAAGGTCATTTGCATACAAAAGAAGCCTTATAACAAACTTTCCCAAATAGATACCATCACCCCCTTGCGAATTTAACCACTCCCCAAGCTTGTCGATATATACACCAAAAAGGGTAGGAGATAGTGGGCAACCTTGCTTGGCCTCGATATCGCTTCTAAAACTTTCATAAATGCTTCCTGAAGTTCTAATTTTGATTTTCACCTCTTCATAGACCCTATGCACAACTACTCTCAAATGTTTAGGAACCCCAATTTCCTCCATTCTATGCCAAATACTATCCCTAAGAACCATGTCAAACACTTTTCTGAAATCAACAAAGAAACAATATTTTTTTTCCTTTTTCTCCCAAACTTTTTCAATGATGTGCCTTAAAGTTATACAATGATCAACTATGGAATGTTTAGGTCAAAAACTTGCTTGCCCTTTAGCACACTTATCTCTTTCTTCTGCCCACTTGTTAATTTTATTTTCTATCATGCTTCCAAATAACTTTGCAAACAAAGGGTTTATCATTATGGTCCTATAATTGGAGGGATTATTGATGTCACTGCTCTTGAAAGGAGTTATTTCTAGGCTAGTTTTCCATTCTATGGGGAACCCCTGTTGTATGATGTTGTTGAAAATTTGTGTGATGTTAGGTGCGAGAATCTTTGAGCCCCACTTTAGATGCTTTGCTTGGAGTTCAACTAAGTCTTTTACTTTTCCAACACCCAAATTCTTGATACCCATCTCCACCTCTTTCACCAAAGCGATTGCAACCCTTGTCATCTGAAATTAGTCCCCACTGATGATTACTCTCTTTTGTAAGCCAAATAGGGTTGCAGTCTTCTTTACAACAAAGAATTCTAGGTTGCTCACTTGCGGTCCTAGCATTGAAATCACCCACTATAACTAATAATATGTTGCAATATATGATTTTAAGACTGCAAAGGGATGTTTGTGGTCAAGCCCTCTACTTTTGTAGATTTTTGAAACTTGTGGCACAAAATAGCATGCTGCAATTCTGATGTGATTTCTATTTTCTGAATTTTAAACAAAATGAATTGTTTATTTGAGTCTTCTTTTTCTAACTGTATGAGACGACCTTATTTTTCCCTCACTAATACGATGATACCCTCGTGTCCTTTTCTATTCCCTGCTGCCTTGTTCCACACTGCCATCTTCCAGTATCCTTCAAACAAAGATGTCTTGCACCGTTCATTCTCATGTTTTTCTATGAGGCAAATTATGTCTCTATCTTCCGCAATAGGCCCTAACCCAGGTCCTTGTCTCCATGGGTAACCTCTGTAGTTCCGACAAACTAATCTTAAAGAAACCTACGTATGACTTGATTACTATTTATTTTGACATGCAAGATTCACAGTTGAGTCTTTGTCCCTGCTTTTCCATAGTGACCTTGCTTCCTGATTTCTTGCTAAAGAGTTTGTTGCCTCTTCTTTATTACCATCTTGTTGATATATTTTGGAAGGAGGTCCAAATCGCGCTATCACAACTTTACCTTTATAAATCCATGCTCTCTTGCCTTCATCTCTTGTTGCCCTAACCCTTAACATTTCCTCCCTCCTTTCCTCCTGTTGTCTTACAATTAAATCTTCTTATATAAAAAAAATGAGAACCCCTCAAGAGATGCTTCTTGCCTAGAATGATATATTTATCATGCAAGCTAGGAATGATGAATTTTATGGGCCTGGATCTCTCACCGTTAAACTTACCCACCCTCCATGCTTGGCCTATTTGTCCTTACCATAACAACTTCTCTTTCAAGAAGTCCCTTGCAAGATCAAGAGTACATTCATTTTTCCCATAGTCTTTCACCCCTTTAATAATTATGTTTGTTTCTCTATTTTGTATTTCCTTACATTCTCTATCTTGCATGTTTTCAACCTAAATGTTTGTTTCTTCTTCCTTATTAGTAGAATTGTTAATATCTTGAGCCCAAGTTTTGGAATATTTTGTGGAAATTCCTTCCTTTCTTCTCTTGATTTCTCTTCATGGTTGTCTATTTGGGCAACCACTTTCCCTTTATCCTGGGATGGTTTCGCATCCACCACCTCTATACTTTCCACTATAGATTTCTTTATGTTTTGCACATCCGCCTTCATGATTTGCATTTTGTCTTCCCTATCAAGAGAGCTTCCTGTAGCAACGTCACTTGTTCTGTCAAAACTTTATTGCTTTCTGCTAAAACCTTATTCTCAGCTATTATTTTTATGATATTTTTCCTTCTTTTTAGTTTATAAAACCTCCAACCTATGTTTTTTATTTAACAATTATATCACATGAGATGAGATGACTAGGTAAGAAATTCTATGAGCGTTGGAAAAATTATTTTTATGGTTCTTTCTCATAGATAACTTTTATTTTTGTGGTCCATATTTTATTCCTCATAAGTTGTCGATGTGGCTGAGTGCTCTCCGATAGGTTTATGAGCCACATCTCTTCATCTCTTCATCCACAATATTTTCTTATTTACAATCCATATTAATTGAGTAAAGTCTCAAGGTGTTTATGCCTGCATTTTCTTTGAAAGGCAACTTATTAAATAATTTTTTTTTATTAAATATTCAGAAAAAATAAAATAAAATAAAAATAAATAAAATAAAATAAAATAAATAAAATAATAATAATAATAATAATAATAATAAAATAAAATAAAAATAAAAATAAAAATATTAGATCCCCCTCTAATTTCTTGAAATAGTTTTCCGTTTTATACCATTGTAAGAGTCTAATTACAAGTGGAAATGCAATGGACATTGCTGATTAAAAACCACACTAACCATAATTACACCATAACTAGATTTACCCAAGACAAAATGAAAAACAACATACCTTATTTACGCTATAAGTTTTAATTAAAGCAATTGGAAAACTACACTGACTTTCAATGGATATTTCTAGTTACATCATAATTAACTTTAATTAAAATAAATTGGAAAACTACATTGACATTCAAAGCGCAAGGCTTCGATACTAGTCACTGCAATTAAACAAATTGAAATACTACATTGACCTTCAAAACGTGAGGATTTAATATTAATCACTGCAATTAACGTAGATGTGTGATCTACAACAAAAAGAGTTCATTGGAGCTAGCATTTTGTGGAGGGAAAAAGTTCTTATTGCTCAATTAAGGACCAACTCACATCAACTTCGGTGTGAAATAAGACAGTGGGAAAGGCCTAAAGAAACTTGGGAAGAATGAGTGTGTACATTTTGTAAAACATTTCATTTTGGAATGTGATGCATTCAAAGACATCAAAGAAAGTTATGAGAACATGTTAGCATCAATTTCTTGGCATTGTCTTTTTAGCGAGGGCATTGTTGGAAAGTTGGGCCAGTTCATCATCAATTTGAATTAGAAAAGGATTGAATGGAAAAAAGTGAAAAACATGGAACTAATGGTCTCATAGACTATTTTTAGTCTCGTGGACCTTAAAATATCATTTCATTTCATTCCGCCAAAATGACAACATTAAAGTCGAGGTGAAAAAAATGGGGTTGGTGCCTCTAAAATTAAATTCTGCAATAAAGATATCTTTGACGAGAAGTCTTATTTACTATGCTATTGAACCATAAATGCATGGGGCAGTATATGCTCATTGTTGGATCGAAACAAGTAAATTATCCAGTGGTGGGCATATACTGCCCCCACACATTTATGGCTCGATAGCATGGTAAATAAGGCTTTCCATCTTCGACACATTGTTTTACATGTGTTCGGATTTGATCAACATTTTACATCCAACAAAACCACACTTATATTTCATAATAAACCCCACTTATATGTCACAATAATTGGTAAGGAAGAGTTGCATCTCTGATTATGGATTATGGTTAAATCTCCTATCTATATGTCACAATAAACCCCACTTATAGAAATAAATAAAGAAAGAAAATTATTTTAACAGACATGAGGCTAAAGATAGCCTATGGGAAATTTTGCTTCTTCATCTGGTTGATGTATTCAACCCTTTTCCTGTGAAGCCTCCCAATAATGCTCCCAGCTTCTTGGCAAACCCCTCACTAAATAGATTATCCCAAGAGGTAACTATCATAATATCTGCATAACTTTCCCTGTTGTCTTTGAAGTTCTCGCATTCTAAAATGAAATATTTTTATGTTTCCACTTTTCTGGAAGAACAAAAAATACATACTCTTTCCTCCCACACTACTTTTGGCCTTTTCCAGCGCCCTGTTTCACAACAGAGTTTATGAGAATCAGTCCTTAACTGAGCAATAATATTTTTGGCTCCCTAAGAAATATTGGCCTCTATGTATGCTTTTTTCTGCAATAACTAGTAACTAAGAGTTGCATCTCCGATTATGGGTTATAGATAAATGGTTAAATTGGTCATTGGGCTTCGATTATTGTTAAAATTTTAAATTAGTCAGTTTAGTTGTTCACAATAGTAACTTGGTCATCCTAGTTAATATCGATTTGGTTTACATTTTATTATTAGTCATCCTAGTTAATATCGATTTGTTTTTTATTGTTTTTTATTAACCTCTAGAGGAAGAAAAAACCAACAATTTTCATTAAAAATGAAAATGGTTTACATATGTATGTATATAAAAAAATCATGTGCAATGATTACGTCAACAAAAAGGAGTGTCAATTTTGATTTGTATTTACACATTAAATATATAGATTGTTCCTGTGATAATTCAAAAAACTAATGATCACAACTCACATAAATTTATCTATAAAAACTCATATTGTTAGTTGTTTGTTCATGATACCTACCCTTTATCCACCAACACTAGTTCCTTGTGTTCTTCAAAAAACATAAAAACTTTTTTATTGACATACACCTTTGTTTGATAAACCAACATAGATCCATCTTAAGTACAAATCTTACATGAACCAAGAGGGATCAAATTTCTTCACGTGCAAATTTTTTTAGAGTGCAAAATACAATGTGTTATTTTTCATTGTTTAAATTGTATTTTTGAATGCTAAATAGAGTATATATAGGACCAAATAAATTTTTTTTCCATAAAAGCTTAATTTTTTCTTCTATATATAGATATATATGAAATTGATATCAACATAAAAATTAGTTAACATAGATCTTCAAATAATTTATTTAAATCTCTTGTTGAAATATTTTTGAAAAGTATAAAATTTAAACATCTCATTCAAACATTTTTTTTTACTTCTAATTACTTTACAATGTGTTCATTTTTTTAATTATAGCTGACATTATTTTTCTATTTATAAAATAATTTTTATTTTAAAGGGACACAGACAGACAGATGAACAAACTTACACATCCCCTCATATTGGGTTTTAGAATGAGCCTCTTGGCTCAAAGATTCCCATCCTTGTTTAATTCCCTATATACATGGTGGAAGGTGATGTTCCTAAAAGACGATGATAAGGTCTTGATCCTCTACTTCCAATCGTGGACAAATGATACCTCAAGTGTCACCTCATCATTTACCTAATCAATGCAAATTTTGCAACCTCCAAACATTTTTAAAGAGACAATCTTTTGTCTATTCACAAAGAATCATATGCCCCATAAAGAAAATAATTTTGCGCGGGTATTTGTACCCTCTATGCTTTCCTAGAAAAAAATTTAATCGTTCATATCTGTCGGCTAAGCATCTCTATATATATAAGTGGAAAAATAAGATCAGTCTTTCAATATTCTTTCACATCCTAAAGATGAACCGTCGTTGCTGGTTAGAAACGTCGATGAAAAAGAATCTGTATGCGATGTATCTGGAAGATAATCTGAACAATAATGAAACTCGCAGAAACCTCAAAGACAAGAATTTTTTAATCGTGATTCTATGATAAAAAAATATAATTCCTCCACTCCCGCATTGTGAAAATTCTTAAGCCACATCAAAATAATAATTTGGAAAAGAATTAGCAAGTTCATGGGACTGGATCCTCCTAGTAATTTTTTGTTTCTCCTCTGGTGCGGACACTGTGAAGTAAACAACTACTTGCGCACAACTCAAATGGAGATAAGGCATCTTTCCCTAAAAAATGTTCGAGTTTATTCTTCTCCATATGCACCAAAAGATGAACAATGGAAGTGCTTTGTAAACACGACTTCTAGTCATCCAATCTTACAAGAAATCACTAATAGAGGTCGAAACCCAAACTAAATTGAAATCAAGAAAATGTTGCACCCCTTCCAAAATACTTTTAGCAAAAGGGCAGAGTAAGAATAAGTGTTGAATTGATTCCTCCTTAGTTGAACACATGGAACACATAATAAGCCCACTAATACCCCACTTCTTCAAATTGTCCCATGTAAGAATACAACCTTTTAGAAGGATCCAGGTAAATATTTGAGTTTCAACAATACTTTTCAAGTCTAGATCTTTTTGAACCACCACATTCTATCATCGTCATCGAATGAGTTAGCAATAAAACAATAGGAATCCTTTGCCAATACCCTATCAAAAATACCTTTTCCATTCCATATCAAAGTGTGAGCAAGTAAGGATAATGAGATTCTCGCCTGGTACAAGTCCTCCGTGTATATTTCCCATTGTGTTGCCATATTTTCCCCTAAACCCAAGTTTAATGTAGTGGACCACTGAGGAATAAAAACACAGGAAGCATTTTCCACTGTAATTTGACTCAAGAAGAAAATGTATTTTTCATAAAACTAATTGATAAGTTGTGTAGAAAACTTGTAATTTCATTTAGTCCTTTCAAAAACATCCACTTTAGTTAACCCGAACCTATATACCATTGTAACTTTTTCAAAGATGGTTTCCTAAGTAAAATGTAGACATTGTCATTAATCTCCTAAGTTTTAAAATGAAGATAGTTATATTTTTATGAAGATATAGTAAAGATAAATAAGAATTCACTTTGGAACTGAAAATTCATGATTAGTTTTAATAATTTCAATTTGAATGGTTCTTTATAGAGAAAATGAAGATAAACTATTTGTAACGATGGGGAGGAGTTACAAATAATTGTTTTATATAACTTCAATTTCTACTCTTCATATATATATATATAGTGTAATTTGAAAGGATTAAATTTAAGATTTGTTAATCATAATTTTAAATAATTTCAATTTTTATTTATAATCTCTTTTCTCTAAATAAATTATTTTATTAAATAGTTTAATTCATATACCTTTGATTTTAGTACTAATTTATAGATTTAGTATTTAATTTATTATTTTTAAATATATGTATGTTCAATTTTAATTGTATAGATTTAGTATTTAATTAATTATTTTTTAAATCTATTTAATTAATTATTTTATGTGTCTTTTAAAAAATGGATCATTCTCATTTTATCACTTAACACATGATCCACATTTATCATGAGTAAACTCAACTCCCTAGCCACTCGTATTTATCGACCAAATTTTTTTCTCTACCCATGAGCTCTCATCATGTGAAGGTTCCTTGCATACGTCCACTAACATAGTTTGGATGGAACACCACTCTTGATAGAGTGTAATAACATTAATATAGTATTTAATGTAATAATAACAAAATAATAATATTCATATATTTATTGTAATGATATGTAAACTTGTTAATATTTTCATTTGTAAGTAGAGAGATAAGGTTTGGAAATATTATTTTTTTCAACCCTTGGTATGGCCAGGGTCAAGTATCCACTGCCTAATTTCCTCCATTACCTATGAATCAAAGAAGGTGTGCTTATCACTAGAAGACATAACCTTTAGGTGTTGGATTTCACTATGAGGAAAGTTCAATGAAAGGTCTTAGCAACCTCCTAGGCTTGTTGTTGGGTTGAGTTGCAACCCTGGGGGCCTCGGCCTGCCCCCGTCCTCCTACTCCTCATACATTGGCACTGCATATGGACATACTTGTAATGCTTTTAGGGTTCAACATAGGGATGGCTAAGAGAGGAGAATTGACCAGAATAAGATAGACAAACAAACAATGGTCAGACATGGAGGGAAATTCCCAAAGGATGCTTGACATTGCTAAAGCGGGGTAGAGACCAACAACCCAAAATAGGAATAAACAAATACAGACATAACTAGACAATATAGACCAAGACACAACCCCAACACTGGTAAAGGGCCCTAATGTAACAATAATCTCAACTAAAAATTGGTCGTGGCCAAACATAAACTCAACTCACAATGTCAAGGTTAGGAGGCAATGCCAAACTAACAATCCTGAAGCTAAGCAAGGATGTTGCAACAAAATTATCAATACTAGAGGACTTAAAAATTACCCGAAGAGAAGTCGTCATTGAGTATCACGGGTAGGAGACCAACATAACTCTCTTAGAACCATAAACATTGAAAGTGACCAAGCCCTTGAATTTTGTCTTTTGTGTACATGTTAACCTCCTGACACTCTTTCTTGACATGGAGCAGTTGAGAACCAGAGCATAAATAACATTAGCATGATTAGTAAAGAGCTTCCCTCTCAATTTCTGTTCCACCAAACCTGCTCTCGAAATTGCCAGACTACCAAGGTTCCAAATCAATCTTAAGCAATCACCTCGTTTAGGCTCGAAAACCACCCAAAAAGTAGTCCAAATCGCTTTATCAAAGACAACATGTGAATTCCTTGCAGGGATGTGACACGGGTAGACCTATCACTCCCCTCTCTGTTTGCAATTTTCCTTCACCATGGACAACAAGTGACAGTAAAATTGCATGCGTTTGCATGCACGAGGGTGGCTACCCCACCCCTAGCATTTAGTGTGCTTCATTCTTCAGGGTGGCATGCACATTGCCCTAGGCCAGGGATAATTTAGTTTATTAAATTTATAAACAAAACAAAAACTCTTTTATCATATTTATACATTTATTTCTCGAACACATTCTTAAAATTTTGTGTTAAATATTTCTATATTATCTTCTCCTTTTTTGGGGGGGTGAGATTTAACATCCCATCCTATTATTTATCAATCTTCTTATATATTTATTTTTAAATTTAAAAATATATAAGCTTATTAATAATATAGAAATTATTGAAAATTTATATTTATTTTAAAATAAATTTTAATCATTTCAATAAATAGTTAATTACCATGTAATGTGAGTCTTAAGATGACTAGCACACCTAACCTATGGTTTGAGTAGCCACAATATAGGGGCATCTAAGTCATCAAACTCACTTGAGAACCACACTCAGTCTAGGTCGCACTAGTCCTTAGCATGGTTGGATTTTTGCCCATAAAGTTTTGAATTGATGACCTTTACACCACATATATTTTATTTTGTTGGTTTGACCCACAAGAAATTTGAACTTTGAATCTCATTGTTTACATAATACTTCATGACACAACAATTGCCAATTAAACTATCCCATGGACTAAATAATTAATCATATATATATATATATATATATATATATATATATATATATATATATATATATATATATATATATTTGCGAGTCAAAATTTTATATTAATTCATGCCAGATTTATATCGCGATGATCTCCAAACCAAAAGACTATTGGCTACAATCATACCAGATTTGTTGGCCCAGAGATAAAAAAAAATGCCACATCGAACTAGATGATTGTAAACAAATAGCCCAAAAAGATTAGAGGGTACGTAGAACCTAAAAGCAACCTATTATCATCCTTGGTCTTGAAAGAGAGTTGGAACTGGAATGGCCTACCCATTCCCTAAAGGCGAAGGCCGAAAGGCATCGTGGACATGGCCTTCCATATGCTCAAGTCTACCTTGCAAGCTCGCTAACCTAACTTTTATCCTTCTTTGCCACAACGGAGGGAACCCATCTGGTCTAGAATTCTCCACTGGTTTTGTTGGAGGTCATTTAAAAAGTTGATCACCTCATTTTTGTCATCATGTCGGCTCTAAACAAGCTAGCCCATGACCATTGAAATCTGTTGAATCCTATCTTTTGATAAGTAAAAGGGAGGAGGCATCTCCACCCTGCTTGGAGACGACGCTTACGGAGGGTTGACTTCTTCTCCTAGATCTTGAATTTCTCCCTAATGGTATGCCCCTTGGCCACACGACCCCACTCCCCTTCTAACACAACCATGCTAACGAAACATGGGGTCACGATAAACAGACTAAGAGCCTAAAAGGAGCTCATTTTTGTATCTTCCACGAACATAACTACCAAACCAGTCTCCTACCAGGACCAATGCTTACTGAGGGACCTACCAGAGTCACGACCTCTATGCTCTTTAACTGAGTAGATGCTCAAAGAATTCCTACTCCATCTACCCAACCACCCAGGCAGCAAAACATACCAACGAAAAAGACATATAGAAACTCACAATTCAATTGAATCAATAAGGCTTACCCAAGACCAGAAGCTCAGAATGTTTGTTGACTCGACGCGTCTACCGTCCTCCCTTTGCCACTGCCTTAATGGCTCAGCAAGTCCATCACCCCAAAATGAAGACGGTTGGCAGCCAGAACCTAGATCCCGCACTCTCTACCACCTAAATTCGCCAATGGCAGACTCTTCAATTCCATCTTACACGTCACTGCTACTCCCCACAACTTGATTCACAAGGGATGGCACTGCTAAAGTGCCACCTTGAAGACATAAGCGCCCAAAATCCTTCAACACCAATAGTCCCATAACCTTCCACTAGCCATA
Source organism: Pinus tabuliformis (assembly GCA_031772625.1). NCBI lineage: Eukaryota > Viridiplantae > Streptophyta > Pinopsida > Pinales > Pinaceae > Pinus > Pinus tabuliformis. The sequence goes on along the minus strand of CM062804.1, from coordinate 1,211,937,683 downwards.
ATGTACAAAACTTAATGCTCGAACCAATTTAAAACTCATCGCTTCTGGATGCCTCGCCATTTGTCTGCCAAGGGAAGTGTGCCCAACACACCCCATAGTAAGCCTGATGCCGCATAGGCGATGGTGACAAGGCCTTCGTCGTACCCACTCCGTCGCCACTTATCACCCCATCAAAGAAAAATGAAAAATTTTAATATATTATATATTTAATATTTCATTTTTTATTTTTTAATAAAATAAATTTATTTTATTCAAATTTAAACAATTTGTTTTTAATAAAAAGTAAGAACCAAATTTAGCCCTAAAACGAAATCTTTTTCAAATCTTTAAAATTTAAAATGATCTTGTCATTTTCATTGGGTTTTTATATCATTGGACGTGGTTACACGATATGTCACATTGTAACTGTCAAGTTGAGTGGGGTTGGAAGGTCCATTCAACTCATACCAAAACGCACCTACCCTCAGAATCATTGACAAAACACACCAGCTTTGAATAATATAAGATATGTGCTTATGTGTATACCTCACCAACCCCGTGTATATACCTCACCAACCCCATGTATATATGTACGTAATCATAGCTTCCAAATCCACCCAACGAAATCCAAGACCTCAAACTATACCTCACCAACCCCATGTATATTAGTTTCACAAAGGAAAATGGGCATCGTTGAGTTGTCATTCTTTCCAATCTCGACACTGTGTTTATGTGTGACATGTTTCTTTTTTTTTAAGTTAATGTCACAAGAAATTTTAAGAATTAAATATGGTTCATCAAATATGCATATGATTATTTATAAAAAAATAAATATGCATTATTTTTTTTAATATGATAATGAAGATTGTATGAAAAGTAAATTTATAATGATATAGAGTAAGTTAAAAATTCACATTTTAATATTTTTTCAAGTTTGGTAAGAATTTTATTATAAGTTATATTTTCATTTTGATTGATAAGATTTTTAACTATAAAACTTTACTTTTAAAGGTTTTAGGTCATTTTAACGAGATTTTAAAGAAAATATTAAAGTGGAACTTTATCTTTATTTACTAAAATGATTGAGTTTGTCTATTGAGTTTGTCTATTTTTTAATTTATTATGAGATTTATTTTTAATTATTAAAAAATAATGAAAATTATTGTTGAAAATAGATATATTTATTATAATTTATTAAAAGGTCATAATTTATAAAAATGCAAAAATCTTAATAGACAAAACACCCTGAGATGTAAGATCTCTAATCTTAATATGAAGTTAGGGTTGAGTATTGAGATGTAAGATGTCTAATCCTAATATGAAGTTAGGGTTGAGTATTATATTGTGTTGAATGACGTTAAGTTGTATGGAAAAATGGGAGCCTTGACGAGACCATAACGTTTCACTTGTTACTCAATTTTAGAATTCTTTAGTTTATGGAAAGGGAATTTACACACTAATTTAGATGCTCATCCTAAAGTGTGAAATATCATAGAATATATAGGAAGATCTCAAAAAATGCCCTTGAAGTTTGAGACTAAAGAACTATCAATATTAAAACTATTTCTAAGACAACCCTAGACCAATTCCCTGGTTCATATAAATAGGGCCAAATCCTGAATTGCACCTTGATCTTTGATTTGTAGGGCGATTAATCAAATTGTGTGACTTGAATACCTTAAAACAAGGAAACTCAGTTGAATGTAATGCATCACCAAGACAAATATTTAACTATTGTAAATAAAAGTCTACCTTGACTAAAATCAATATTTAATTAAACAAAATAATTTTTAAGTACATAAACAATAAATTATGATGAGAGTAACCCATTAGACATATAACTATAATCTATTGGGCTAATAACTTAAGTGATAGATGACTATTGTAAATAAAAGTTTATTTTGACTAAAATTAATATTTGATTAAACAAATTAAAATTTTAAGCACATAAAAAATCAATTATGATGATGAGATTAACCCATCATCAATATAACTATAATCTATCATATATATTGGGTTAGTGACTTAAGTGATTGAGTGTGGCACAATCAACAGGAAGCAATGTGAGGTTTCTATGTCAAGAGTTGATGCACTTGATGTCGCTACTCGGTGCCAGACAAATAAAATAAAATATCAAGAAACTAAAGAACAATTCAAACTAGATAATAAGTCAAAAACATTACAAGAGTGTTTAATTATATATTTATTCTCCATAAATCTTATTGCATTCCCATTATGTTATTCCCATTATGTTATAATTTTAAAATTTGTTATCTATTTTAAGTATATCTTTTTCTTCATCTTTATTATAAAGTTTTAGAAAAACTCTTGAAATAAATTGTCAAAAGTAAACTTTAGAATCTAAAAAAATCTCTAAAAATCTCTTATTATAAAATTTTATTATAAGTTATATTTTTATTTGTTAATAATATTTATAACCATAATTTTTTTTTTAAGGTTGTAGTTTGGCTAAAGACAATGATTCTACCAACCCCACTCCACGCTTAACACGATCGGGGATTTGAATATGTTTGGTAAGGATCAAATATATTTTTGAATAGTTCTCTTTATTATTAAAGATAAGAAAAAACTGTCTCTAATTATTTGCAACATGTAGTTACAGTGACACTTACGGAACGTGGAAAGACATTGGAAACGTTTTGAAATCATATATTCAAAGTTTTGGTGAAACTTTGTGTATATGATTTTATTATTATATAAAATGTACAAGTATCTTGTATAAGAAAAGGTTATTTAAGTATTGCTTTTCTATTTTTGTATATTTGAAATCATTTTTCTAATTAACAATTTTATGGTTTATTTTATCATTAGGTATGAGATGTTTTTTTCCAATGTTAGTTTTAAATAATATTTAGATTTGTTTGTCCTGATTATAATATTTTTATTTTATATATATTTAATTTAATTTATTAACTTTTTATTTAAATTTATATTAATAAATAAATATATATTTATGAAAAATATATATTATTTATTATTCTATGTTTTGTAAGGTATTTTTGTTTATCATTATTTTATATGATCTGAAATACGATTTTCTTTTTTTCCAACATTTTAAAATTGTTGATAAGATGTTTCCTTTCTTAATTAGTTTTAATAACTTGTATCTTTTGACTTTTCCAATTTTCATTGGAAAGTTTTTATAATTATATTTTCATTTAAAAATATTCCAATTTTATTTTTATATAGTTTCTATTTTTTTTATTTTTTTTTATATATAACTATATTTTTATTTAAAAAATTTCAATTTTATTTTTTTATATTTTTTTAAAGTTTATTGTTTTTTTTTTCTAATTAAAAGTTTTTATTAAATAAAAAGAGTTATGATTTTTTTTTGTATTTCTAACATGTTAGTGGAAAACTAAATTAGAAATAAAATAGGAGAACTTTTAGTTAAAAACGATATAGATATCATGAATGTTAGAAGTTTTCAAAAATATCAGAGAACCAGGGATTATTAGCCACAAAAACTATCTTAATAATTGCACAAAGATAAATTGCCTTAACAAGTATAAATAGATTAAAATAATAGCCATATGAAAGAAACATCAACATTCTGATAACTAGGAAGAGGTGGAAACATCCACCTTTATATGCACTAGGTCATCTAAACTGCTTGATTGGAATTTTGAGTATTAAAACTTAAAATTAAAACTTTCCTAGAAGTGTTTCTTCGCTATAATGTCATCAAGCTATTTTGTTATAATGTGGATTTGAACCTTGATGGCATAGTTTACATAATTTTTATAACCTTCACCAACTGAGATAAACTAAACTAGAATGTTAAAAGAATTAAAAGTGAAAATACAAATTTTATCATTTTTATTTATAATTAGTTTTTAAAAATTTATTTATAAATAAATATTTATATATATTATATTTTTGGCAAGTTTCTAGATTTTATTAATCATTCAAAATGTGTCACCAATTACAATTATAGATACAAGTTTTTCTACGACATTCTACCACTTGGAAAATTGGACCATAGGGATTTAAACCAAAAAAGTACAATGTCTCTATATTGTTCCAACGATGACAAAAGACTACTATAACTAACATAATAATTGAAGCAATATATATGTATGTCTACAACATAAAAGCAACATTGCTACATATAGAGAATATAGAACAAAAACATTGAGATATTTGCCTTAGGAAGCTCAAGGTGCCACTATAGTCATAAGAAGGTCATGTCAACGTGGAGATGCCAATCAAAGTTGTAGGAGTTCCTGGAGAAGCAGTGATCCACGTGGATGTTAGTGGCCACCCGCCTATTCCACCGAAACTCCCATTGTCTCTTTCAGTTTTTCAGTTTCCTTAATTGTAGCACAATTTACTATTTTTGGCAATTTTTCAGGTCCTGAACTTTCGGAGCCGTTTTGAGGCCCTAAACAACGTTTTTTAGAAAACCAGGGCTAACAATTATCATCACCTAGTGTTACTTTCTCTAAAGTTGTAGTCCTCGGATATATTTTTCTAACAAGGTATTGTGCACGTCAAACAAAGATCATACGCCAAAGTTACGACCTCGGGAAGTTGATGTACCAATTTATCCAAACGAGACTCATAGTTTTGGCGCTTCATCTCCTAGGGTTAGGTTTTTGGATGTTTAGGGTTTTCCATTGTTTTTCAATAATAAATAGGCCTCTGAGCCTCATTGTAAGACAGTTGAAAGGCATGTAGCCACCACATCTCTTCTCAAAGATAAGTTGTCATCACTCGAGCTAGTCTTATTTCCATTCTATTTGTAAGCATATTCAATATTTGATATTAATGAAATGATGTATTATTTATGTTGCATCTATGCATTTATGGTTATATATGTAATTTGTTGCATTCCTGTTTAGGTTCGGATCAAGTGGGACCCTTTCCTCTGAGAAGGATGGTTTCAATACACCCCAATCGCATAACCAAATCATGGTGCTCCATGGACATATCACGGTTCTCAACTAAAATGTCATTGAGTTGCATAGATATCCCGCTGCGTGCTTCATGGATTTTCTGCCAGCACTTGGCCCAAAAGAGATTTTATGTGCCAGTGAAGCTATATAGTATAGAGGTATTGATTTTGTCTGTCGTGAGTATGTCTCGAGTCAGGGATGCACTCAACTACAGATGCAAGGATCTCGACATCAATAAAATCATTGTAGTCAGCCATGGTTGCTATAGTGAATTGATCTAAATCCATCTAGATAGTGCAATACAGGTTCGGTATCAAGCATGAATACTTCCAGTGCCATGATTCATGAAGCCCATGAAACTCCTCATTGGTTCTCGAGGCATGTTGGGAGATGGGAGTAGAGTAGAAAATCCAAAGGAGATATGGTGCAAGGGAAGAGGCTTCAAAGGGGAATAGGACTAGAGAAAATTGAGGTCCCAAGTGATGCAAAGCCAAGGAGGGAAGTTTTCAGCGACGAGCAAGAAGGAAGGTGGTGGAGGAGAAACGCAATGCAGGGTGAAGGTCATAGAAAAGGCTAGAACAAGGCACTAGGGAGGGGATGAGGACTTTCAGCTGAGCACCGAAGAAAATTCCAAAGAACTAACGTATGAAACAAGGAAACATGGAAGCTCCCAGAGAAAGAGCTAAGTTGAGCGAATCCTTTGGGATTAAGATGCCTGCCTCTAAAATAATCACAAAATATTTGTACTTGGTGCTCAACTTTGTATAGCTAGTCGAGTCAAGAGGAGTTGTGGTTGACGAGGTGATTATTTTGTTGAGGACGCTGGTGACTAGAGCATCCCAAGTTGGAGGAAGTCGAGACTAGAACCAGGAGTTGAAAAATGAACCATTGTCAATATTGCTAGCTCGCGCAACTGAATTCTAAAAAATGTGAAGCACCAAGGGTTGAGGGGGAGCCAATCTCTTTCCCAAGCAACTATGCAGGTGATAACTCCACTCTAACAATCACAAAAGGAGGAAAGGGTTGCTAGGTCATGAGGACCTAGACCAACCCCCAACACAAAGGCGAAAACAACAAGTTGTTGATGCGGGAGTAGCTCATGAAAGCAGATAAAAATGTTAAGAGCAACATAAAGCTAGAGCAGAGAGCCAAATACCATGTCGAAGCTAGGGTAGAAATGCCAAATAAGTCTGGAAGAATGTGGCATTAAGTGGTGCATGAAATTAGGGGTTGGGCAGGATAACAAGTGGGTTGACGACATCGTTGAGGAGATGGGATGGTGGTGGTGTCATCCCATCACCTTCACTCAAGCATGTGGCCACCCTAATTGGGGGAAATATTTTAATATTGAAAAAGGGATGATTGTTATTAGAATTTTTAATGGCATAATAAATAAACTTTTGAATAGTTTTTTTTTTTTGCTAGAATGTTTATGATTTGCATGATTAATTTGTGATTTAAGAAACTGTGATATAGGTGTATCTAGGCTCGCATATCTAAGCCAATTCCAAATAAAAATGATCCAAACCAAAATGAAATGCAGAGGATAGCCAGAAGAGAACCGTGAAATAGAAGATGAGACCATAAGCTGAGGGGAGAAGCTCAAACATGAATAATCCAGGTTCACAACTACAAAAGGCGTTGTCTAGTGGCATAAGGATTTGTTACCTTGCATGCAGAAGAAACCAACTCCAAAAGTTGCAACATACTCGCCAAACCTATGAGGAAAAGGTCACAACAGGGCATACCCAAGTTTCTAAACTATCTAGCAGTAACTTTCTTTAATGATGTAGTTCCAATATGCAAGGGGACTACTTTCCTTTCTAAAGTATGGAGACACACCAAAGATTGCAAGTTAGTGCTAAACCAAGTCTCAAGAGGATGGGTTGGCAAAGGACCTCGACTGAAATTAATGAGAGTCAATGCATGCATGAAGAAGACAAATCTCTGGCAGCTAACGTTGATAAAACAATGGGAACTTTGGACCATAATATAAAATGCCATAAACAACGTTAACTTTGATTGATGCTTTGCATGAGTGAACTCCCTGCAAATAGTCTGCAAGAATGGACAGAAATCAAGGTAGGTGTTTGGAGTGTGAGGGGAATTAAGTGCAATGTTGGATGTTTATATGTGGTAACGTCTTGGGATCGTTCAAGCCATAATAATTCTTTGCAGGGGCATGTTGCCACATTGTAACACCCTCCTCCCACATCTACCCAAGTAACTGGCGAACCAGGGTAAACATGTGATGAGAAGTTACTATGATATGATTTGACTCCCTATGTGCTAGTTAAGGAAGTAGAATCAATGGAACACATTACACAAACCTTCCACATCAGCAATAGAACTCCCAAGAGCCATCCCAACCACTCAGGTAACCATCCCTTGAGACCAACTGAAGTTTTAGTGCATCAGATCCCTGGACGCTCCCTTGATATGGACAAGGATGCGTCTCGGAGGCTCCAAAAGCTCCCACAACAAGGGCAAGGGAGCTTTGAGGGACTTTTTTCCCCAGTGTTATGCTTGCGACTCTGGGATTTGTGCCTTTTTTAGGCCCAGAGCCCAATTCACTACCCAAAACTCAATGACAGGTTCAGAAATAAAATTTCACAACAGAACAAAGATACATTTGCAAAAACATCAACAAGGACTAGATTGGACCCCTACTAGCCATGACAGGCATTTCATCAAACATGTCACAAACATGAAAGCTACAGGTCTTAACAACAAAACTGAGCATAGGGGTCTCATACTTATCTGAAAATCACTAAGAAGCATTGATGCCTCAACACATTAGCTATAATTTCATCTATTAGGCCATAGATACATTGTTCATTCATTTACAAGTAAAAACATGATATGATCCAAACATCATGATAGTCATAAAACTCATTCATAACCAACATATAAACATCAGAGATGCTAAGCATAGAACAACCATATAAGCCACATAACAATAAGCATATTTACCCATCAATACCATAGGAAAGAGATTTTATTTCCACAAGCAAAATGCAACCAAGTCTAGGACTTCCACGTACCACCCGACCATAGACATGGCTGAGCCAAATCTCTCTTCAGCCAGTCACCCCTGTGCCATATTCCAAGCATGAATGTGGGATCTCATGGAACAATCCATTAAAACTGAACTAGGGCTTCCAAAGGCCAAACCACCTAACCCCATCAAACAGTGATTCCACCTCGTGGTCAGACATCACAAACCATCACCATAATGGTCTCTACCCAAGCCTTCCAGGGTTCCAGAGAATTTGTTCCAACCAAGGCTTCCAGGACTAGTAACTCAACCTACAACTATCGTCGGGATTCTAGAGAATTTTTCCAACTAGAGCTTCCAGGACTAGTAACTCAACCCACCAAGGGATTCCAAAGCGTTTTTCCAACCAAGGCTTCCAGGACTAGTAACTCAACCCAAGTTGTTATAGGGATTCCAAAGCGTTTGTCAAACCAAGGCTTCCAGGAACTAGTAACTCAACCCAAGCTAAAAGAAACAGGAGAACCAACCAAAAAAGCAAAGAAATGAACCCACAACACCATGGTTATCCGAGAAATGGCAAGGCTAGTAAAATCCACTATCAATCCATGAAATCCTTCATGTCAATGATAGATCATGACCAATAAACCACATGCATATGTCATGCATGCCAAAACTAGTGAGGAAAACATACATGAAACATGGTAGTTGCAAGAAAAACTCATTGTAGTTGCTAATCTCGATGTCATCTTGCACTTTCCTACTCTTCCTTTTCCTTCTTTCTCCAAGCATCCAAGTATGCCACACTCTCCAAGAGTTCTCCAAGAAAACTCCAAGTGTCCAAGAGTATGAGAGAGAGAATAGAATGAGAGCTCCAAAACTCAACTGAAAAAAAGCTACCAACTGACCAAGTCTGCCCATTGATCCTCATAAGCCTTTTATCAATGTTTTGACGATGTTGGACCTGCCAACATTCAGGGGATCTCCCTGATATGAAGTCCCAACTAGACCTCACACCATTTAGAGTAGGAGTCCCAGTAGTGGGTGGTAATGTAATGCCTTGACCGCAGAAATGCGTAGAAGAAAGTATGATAACTTTGGGTGAGAGCAAGTGTATGACCCTGTGGAGAGTCAAGTGTGATGCATGAAGGTTCCAACATATGAAGGGAAAATGAAGTGTGCCCCTTGCAAGCCTGTAATAGTACACAACTTGAAAGGAACACACGAGTGGAATGACATCACAAGCTAAAATGCAAAATAGTCCACAAGTTAAAGTGATGAGTTAATGCAACAACACACATTCAACAAGATTCGTACAAATCCATACAAAGTAGTTCATAAGAAATATTATGTGTAAATTAAGTAACATACATTGCCAATACAACATGAATAGTCCTACTATATTAACAACATATGCATGAAAGCATGTTGGCTTTGATTTTATTATTATAAGTGAAAGTTCCAACCATACATACACAATTGACGACCATTATCCCCAATAGTGGAACGTTATATTCAAGAACACCTGCTGCTCCAAAGAAGTATACTTGCTCTACACTATGGATAAGCCAACGCTCTTCACAATACTCCCAAGCTCTTTCTAAGCCTAAGCCTAGCCAAAATCTTAGCTCCTAAAATATTTTTACATGAGTTATGAGGTTCTATTTATAACAAGAGGGGGTGACTCTTCAACTCCCCTTTGTGATCTTTGAACTATCCTCATGGCTCTTCAACTTCTTCACTAAATAATACATTACATTACATGATGACTTTTCTTATTCCAATATTGACTCTTGGAATTTCACTTACAACATAATTACAAATAATATTACATTTTCCACATGTACCCATATAAGACAAAATAGGGTAGAGACAACCTAACAAGACACAAAACTATGATTCTGGAGTTTGTGGGAAGTCCTCCACTTGTTGCTTCTCGGTCACATATTGGTGCCAAGCTTGGTACTATGTGATGGTGCCCCCAAACTACTTAACAATGTCTTTCTAGAAGTGGAATCTAGCCTCCATGGCATCTAGGTATATCATCTTTTAGCTTATATCCAACTTGTTCTAAAGCATGGGCAACATTGTCTTGATCTTGACAGAACCAATGATGTACTTTTGCATGTTGTGTGCCTTCAACTCCAATTCTTCCCCGGTGGCTTCTTGTCTTAGCTGCTCAAAAAGCTTATCGATCTCCATCTAGAATTGGTTCTTAGGTTTAGTATCAGTGAGGGAATTGATTGATGGGATTTGGTGTTTTCTCACCAAGACATCCAAATTATTGTACAACCGCACATATGAGGCTTGTGTGCTGTCGATGAATGAGGCAAGATGCTCATTGTTCTGAATCAACATTCAAACCTTTGATTTCTGCAGCTCTGTTTGTGGCTTCATCTTCTTCACTAAGTCAAGTGGGCCCCCTTTGTACCACATTGTCCAATATTGTACATGGGTGACGGAAGCATGTATTTTTTTAGAGTTCAAACAAACTCTTTGCTATGTTGATGTAGGCTATGCAAACAGACAACTGCTTTATGCGCGGTGACAAATACGTCATGGATGTTCCGCATGGTATCTCCAAGTGTTGATACTTCAACAAGTATCGTTGTTCTAATCTCCCTCAATGTGAAAACTGCATTTTGTGTTGATGCTCGGGGTTGTTTTGCCTCTTTCTTGGGAGCCTACAAGATCTTTTCTAGTTGTTCATTCTCGGTCACCAGATACTGAACATTTAAACTTGTTTCTCCTACATAGGCCAAGTTGGCTTGGCCAATGGGAGTTGGATGCTTCCTGCTGTCCGACACTATCACCCTTTCCTTGATGAATGCAAGTGATGCGTGATCATCCAAAAAATGCTTCCTCCACGCTTGTACAATCCTCTTATGGAACTCATCAAATGATAGATTATACACATCCATGACCAGATCATCATCAAGGAGAACAACATCCCCTTGCTCACTCAAGGTTGGCTCTGCTACTGGAGGTGTTGGAGATTGAGGGTTGACCTATGGTGCTCCCGGAATCAAGCCAGTGTCTTCATTTTGTGGCTCTTATTCCAAATCCATGTCTGTCACTTCGATAGCTGCAGTCGGAAAGCAACTTACAATAGATGTTCACGACAGTCTCTTATGATGTCCATGTCCAACTCATGCCAGGTAACCGTTATTGTGAACATATTGCATCTAGTAATTATGCGGACATGTAAAACCTTGCTTGTTCATTCTTGGGAAAATTATGAGCCTTAGCTACATGGGACTTCAATTGTTGAGCCAATAGATCCGACCAGTTGAATGGCCTTCCATCACTTACCAACTAGTCTATTAAGACTTCCCACCCTTCAGGGATGGTCTTTGTGCTCTCTTGACCATATATTCTGTAGGCAAAGGTGATCAAGAACTGGTAAGCCTTCCTGAGGGACTTTTTCTTGTAAACATGGGTGGGTATCTGTTTAAACTTAGATGACTCTTTCACCCAACGCTTGACAATGTCTCTTGTATTCACATAGCTATGGGTGCCATAGAAAAGTAAGTCCATGCACTTCACTGGCTTGGGCAAGTGATACATTTGTTAAACGTCTTCTGCCCTGAAGGTGGAAATCTTCCTCCTGCTGGCACTACTCATTGTCATAGTTTTTTCATCCATATGTGAGACAATCCAGCTGATGATGTCCGCACACGGGAAGGCGGGATACCTGCATGAAACCTTATATAACTCTGACTGCCAGATACTAAGATAGACCTGATGGTCCTCCAAATATGCCCCAAAGTATTTTGCAAAGTATCTTTGATCTGTTGCCATGTCATTATTGTTCCCTTCTCAATGAACATCTGAGTATCTGCATATACTGGTAAATCAATTGATACCTGCTTAACTGCTTCCCTAGTATTTATTTGATTGTCTCCTTTGATGTAGCTCTCTTGGATGCCATGTTAACTATGACTTCTTGAGAGATGCTCAACAATTGTTGTACCTGTGGGACAACGAGGGCACTCATGGCAAGCAAATGTCAGTTAAAAAACCAAAACAACTTCAAGGCAAGTTCAAGCAACAAGTCGGGCACTTGATGTGAGGGATTACGCAATTTTGCTTGACAAGAGTGATTGACTAACTATGGGAACTACACACTGCGTAGTCCCAATAGTCAAGGTGGAAGCTTGATGATTGGAACTACGCAATGCGTAGTTCAACCTGGGCCAAGGCCTGGGAGAGACTGCGCATTTCGCAATCTCAGTAGGGGTCCAGTCAAGGTCTTAAACAAGTATTTTCTTTAGTACTGTCATTTCCGTGTTATTTTAATGTTATGAAGAGATGGCTCAATTCTAGGTAGTGACCTGGGCTCTGGGCCTAAAAAAGTGGCTCAAATCCCAGGGACGCTAGAATAGCACTGACTAAATGAGTCTCTAGACGCTGGCAGGAAAGCCTGTGAGAGCGACTTTGGGTTTCTGGACACTGTCATGCCTATAGCATGAGAGCGACTAAGGCTTAAGTTGTCCAAAAACTCAGTGGGACCCAAGGGAAAGTTTCCTAAAGTGTTGGACTGGTTCTTGAGGATCCTGAAGCTGATGTTGAATGTATGTATGGTGTGTTTCTGTCGGTTCCACTTCCTCAACGTGACTTAGGAGGTCAAATCATATCATAGTGGCCTCTCGTCACATGTTTACCCCGTCTGGGCGATTGCTTGGTTAGATGTGGGAGGAGGGTGTTACAAATGGTGACAAGGTTAACCAACTCCTTCATTATAGTGGGTTGGCTACATAAGTTTCAAAGGAAATCCATCAGAGATTTCTCCGAGAGACACCATTCAAAATTGTCGAGACCGAGATAGTGGCAAGTGATGGAGCGATAACATCGAGAATTATTTCTTTCTTGGGTTCCATCTAGCAGGATTTTGAAAGGTTGCACACTAGTGAAAGTTCCGAGATTCGAGATCCAGGAACGTGAGCTAACAAGAATCTATGCACGTAAGTCAGGAGAAGGATCTCTATCTCAAATATTTCTATCTCAGAACATTGGGAAGGATGCCTTTCATGCTTGGAGTTTAAATTAGCGAGAGTCAAGATTTAATATGGTGGTCACGAGGGTTAGGTTACATGGTGTTCGCTTCTTCGCGTTGGTGTTAAAGTGGAGTGGCCATGAGGCAGATGTTTATAAGGTTAATTCGAAGGGAGTTTTGGGAAAGGGCTCTCCCTTAGCACCCGTCATTTAAAGCTTGGATCTAGTGGCTATTATTACAAAGATATTATTACGAAGTTGAAGTTGTTGAAGCTGCCCTCAAAATCTCTCAATTTCCCTTTAAACAAGGTCGACCCTGCCACCTATTTAACCAATTGTCCTTTTATCTCAAAGAGTAATCTTCGTTATGATTTTCACATGAAACTTATGGTGAAACATTTGTCTCTCAATCATAAATTGAATTTATTAATGCATTTGTTTCAAGCATTAGACTTGTAGACGGGGTGTTTTATTGATAGAAGTCAAAGGCATCATAGTATCATCATAATCCAACATATTGTCTTCTTTTGTATGTGAAGGCAATGTGTTCTTTGGAAAACTTCCCAAAGCTTGCAGTGAGTGCTACAACCTTGAAACTTAATCCAAATCCAATACCCCAACACCTTCTCTTAAAATGATTTGGCATACTCTCTCCATGTCTTGCTAAAAGTTGTGAGCTCAATAGTTTGTTTTCATGCCATAGTTGTTGTTCAGCCCCAAGAATTATAAGGGATACATTCTTCTATATTCTAGAGATTGACCCTCATATCTCCACAGAGAGAAAGATTACACCTTATGAACTCAGACATAACTAACATATTTCTCTTTGGAGTTCTAGAACTTAATCTTAAGATTTCATTTACTTTGGAATTGCCCTATTTGAAATGAACATATTCATAAAAAAATAAGATTCATTCTATCCTTCACAGCATTCACAACACAATAATTTGCATTTGTGTAGAAAGCATTTCTTTCAAACAATGGAACCATTCCGTTTACTAATAAACAAGTTTCATAACGAGGACGCTCAAACTATCTATAAGACCTAGTGACAAAGCATTCCCAAATACAAGAATTGTCCCAAAATCACATTGATCAATGGAAATGTCAACTTCAATGCCACTATGTACAACGACACCACTATTGTTTATCTAGCCATGACACCACTATTGTTTATGACAACACATATGTGACCTACCAATAAACATTAAATAAGTGGAAGATATATATACATACCCACCATTAAATAACTAACTTGCAAAAATCTAAAATGTACATATAAATCTAAAGATGGACATATAAGACTCACTCATTTAATTTCCATTGACAAACTACTTATTTTAAGCGATTGTTTAGTGGTGTTTATGCCAATACGAAGATTACCCACGAACTCACCCATATGGCCACTGGTGGGGCCCTTTTCGGAAGGTGGCCACAGATACTCGTTCTTGGTGAGTGTGCCTCAGCTTTGGCTTCTCCGAGTAGCTATAAAACGTCATTCAGCTTGCTAATTCGATCATACTCTCCTTCGATCCTTTGAAGGAAGACCAGGAATCTATCCGTCTACTTACGGAAACTCTGCTGCTTTAGCTCTCTGGTTTGCGGCACTTTTTCCTTCAAAGGTATGGCTTCTTTCCTTCAACCGGTCTTCTTTGTTCTGTCAAATGTCGGGCATTTAGATGCTTGCGAAAGGGCGGAGGCGCTATACAGTGAAGGATCAGATAGGTATTATTGAATTATAACACAACCGGACATAGTAAATTACTGAAATATAGCACAATCAGACACGGCTTTACTAGATCTAGGGATTTTTATTTTTATATTAGATGCAATAGGGCTCACTGGTCCTTTTGGCGTGTCTTGTTGCAATGAATCTTCAAGGGTCGTTTATTGCAAAAGATCTATTCTCCATTGACATATCAGATCTGAGGGTTTTTACGTGAATTTTTCTGTAAGAAACTTGCATAAACCCTCAGATCTGATTTATTTACGAAGATTTAGCACACTAAAATCATCGGATATGTCAATGGAGAACATATCTTTTGCAATAAAAACCCTTGATTTTGTTATAATTCAGTAATAGCTAAACCCTAAACACCGTGGCATGGAGACTTAGTTCATTGATGCAGCGGCCTCTGTATTGATTTTTTTGCTTGCAGATCTGTGTATGATAGTGTAGCAATGGACCTCTAATCTTGCAATCAAAATCGAAATTCAAATTTAATCATAATTTAATTCAGGACTTGATCTCACTTGCAGGGAAGTTAGGACTTTTCAAGCCCGAAAGCAATGGCTTCCCACGTTGTTGGATACCCTCGCATGGGCCCCAAGAGAGAGCTCAAGTTTGCACTCGAGTCCTTCTGGGATGGCAAAACATCTGCTGCGGATCTCGAGGTTGTGGCCAAGGAACTGAGGGCTTCGATCTGGAAGCAGATGGTAGCTGCCGGAGTCAAATTGATTCCCAGCAACACTTTCTCGTACTATGATCAGGTTCTGGACACAACTGCCATGCTTGGGGCTGTTCCTCCCAGGTATGGCTTCGCTGGCGGTGAGATTGGATTCGACACCTACTTTTCCATGGCCCGAGGAAACGCCACACTTCCTGCAATGGAGATGACCAAGTGGTTTGACACCAACTAGTAAGTTCGATCCCGATTAACTCGGTCATTGTACCTGTGAACATGTGTCTACATCAAAAGTCTGAACTGTGCTGCCTTTCAGCGAAGATTCCTAAGTCTAGTTGATGGGCATTTGGCCATGATCTAAGCAGGTTGTGTTGTCTTTGTTCTTTTCAGTCACTACATCGTTCCAGAGTTGGGACCGGAGATCAAATTTGCTTACTCATCACACAAGGCAGTAGCAGAGTACAAGGAGGCTAAAGAGGTGCTAGATCTATATTTCCTATTTTATGGATCATTTGTTATTTCAATATTAGAAAGCCAGTTCATGTTTATTGGCCGACACTTGAATTCCAAGTAGGAAATTAACTTTGAAATTTCCCCTGCCTTTCAATTTTTTAAGTTGAAATCTCCTCTGCCAGCCAGTTTCCGTCTTTTGGTGACAATCAATAAACAATATTAATTTCTGTTAATTAAGTGATCTCAAACAATATTAATTTTACTCTTACTTAAGAGATCTCGTCCCGAGGACACGGTTCGTTGCCCTAAAATTGATTTAATGAATATCATGCAACTTAATGGATCACTAGAAAGATGACTTACTGTCAGTACTGCGCTGATATTGACATAGTTCTTTTGCCCTAGAATTGATTTAATGAAGATCATGCAACCTAATGGATCACTTGAAAGATGATTTGCTGTCAGCTCTGCGCTGATATTGACATAGTTCGTTTGCCCTAGAATTGATTTAATGAATATCATGCAACTTAATGGATCACTAGAAAGATGACTTACTGTCAGTTCTGTGCTGATATTGACATAGTTCTTTTGGCTACGTTGTTTTTTGGATGCAGCTGGGCATTGATACTGTGCCCGTGATTGTAGGACCCGTGTCATACTTGCTATTGTCTAAGCCCGCAAAAGGCGTGGCAAAGACCTTCAATCTTCTTACTCTTCTTGATTCAATCCTTCCAATTTACAAGTAAGCATTTGTTTTAACAAGTATTTGGCTGAGGGCTTTCTGTAGTGGCAGGTTTAAGTTAGCATAGTTTAAAAGAGCAAGTTTTAAACGAGAACACTAATATGTCAAACTTGGCCATCTTATTCAGGCAAGTTGTGTCTGAGTTGGAGGCAGCTGGTGCAACATGGGTCCAGTTCGATGAACCATCTCTTGTAATGGATCTTGAGGTTCATCAGTTGGAAGCCTTCTCGAAGGCATATTCTTACTTGGAAGCATCATCTCTTGGTGTTAATCTGCTTGTAGAAACTTACTTTGCTGATATCCCTGTTGAGACTTACAAGTAAGAGCCGGTCTTATTTGATCTTTGAAGTTTTTTAATTTGTCAGTATATTTTAGTATCTTAGAAGAATGGATTTCACGTTTCTAGATATCTGATGTTATGAAACATCGATCTTTGCAGGACCATTACTGGCTTGAAGGGTATCTCTGCTATTGGGTTTGATCTTATCCGTGGAACAAAGAATCTCGAACTCATCAAGGAGATTGGTTTCCCTGCTGACAAAATCTTGTTTGCAGGAGTAGTTGACGGCCGAAATATCTTGGCCAATGATCTGGCTGCTTCATTTTTGGAAAGCCTTGAGAGCATAGTTGGGAAAGGTATACCTGCATGAATTTTTTTATTTTTATTATCGGTGGCAGCTTGTGCAATTTTCAATGCTATTGTATTTGTAATACAATTTCCGGTCTGCTTGCAGATAAACTAGTTGTCTCTACTTCCTGTTCCCTCTTGCACACGGCTGTTGATTTGGAAAATGAAACAAAGCTTGACAATGAAATTAAGTCTTGGTTAGCTTTTGCTGCACAAAAGCTTATTGAAGTGGATGCCTTAGCCAAGGCATTGGCTGGTCAGAAAGATGAGGTATTGCTTCTATTACGTGTATTTGGAATTTGGAATGTATTGGAATGTCATAGACACCTTAAGTTGTAAGCATTTTATGTTTCTTTTGGCATTCCTCGAATATGGTATGGAGAGTGTTTGAATGAGCATGTTGTTTGTCATTGCAGGCATTCTTTGCGGCCAACGCATCTGCACAGGCTTCAAGGAGGGCGTCTCCAAGAGTGACAAACGAGGCAGTTCAAAAAGCTGTAAGTGCAATTAATTTTCTGTATGATTATTGTATTCTTCTCTGTAGTCGGTCATTGGTTTTTATCTTGGATCGCGTATCATTTAATGCATACGTCCCAAACTCTGTACACAAAGATACTGTAGATGATGATGTTTTGATGTGCAACATCAATAGTGTCTACTACAACGTATAGGATTTCACTTGAGCATCGTAACGCACCTTCATCTGATGCTAGTCATAACTTTCGTGATTCTAATTGCAGGCTGCAGCGTTGAAGACTTCTGACCATCGACGAGCTACGCCAGTAAACATTCGTCTTGAGCAACAACAGAAAAAGTTAAATCTTCCAATTCTTCCCACGACCACAATTGGGTCATTCCCACAGACAGTTGAATTGCGTAGGGTTCGTCGTGAATTCAAGATAAACAAGTGGGTTTTCTTTTGCATTGTTTTGATTCGTCAATTGAAATCAATTTTCAAAACAGTATTATCTAGAAGCATGAATTTCACAAATAACACCTGTTGTTATAGCAGGATTTCAGAGGAAGAATATGTTAGCTCCATCAAGGAAGAAATTGCCAAGGTTGTCAAATTGCAAGAGGACCTTGATATTGATGTGCTTGTGCACGGAGAACCTGAGGTGAGTGTCAAATACATTGCACTTAATGCTGAAGCTGTTTCTGGGGTTTCAAATGGGCAAGCAAAAGCTAATTGTCTGACTTTTACTGTTACAGAGGAATGACATGGTGGAGTACTTTGGAGAACAGCTTCAGGGCTTTGCATTTACGGTCAATGGTTGGGTGCAGTCTTATGGATCCCGTTGTGTGAAGCCACCAGTTATCTATGGTGATGTCAGTCGCCCAAAGCCTATGACTGTCTTTTGGTCCAAGATGGCTCAGAGCATGACTGCTAGACCCATGAAGGGGATGCTTACTGGCCCAGTGACAATTTTGAACTGGTCCTTTGTTAGAAATGATCAACCAAGGTAAGGGCGTCCAAAGTTTCTGTCCTAATGTTTTGAATTTTCTAATTATATCCGTCCTTGAATTGGGGACCGAGCATACTCTGTTCTGTTAGAGTCACTAATGCAAAGCATGATGCAGATCTGAAACTTGCATGCAAATTGCCTTGGCCATCAAGGATGAGGTGGAAGATTTGGAAGCGGGTGGAATTCAGGTAAATGTGGTTGATAGCTTTCGGACGTTGCTATCAACTACTGCCAATTAGTCTTTATACACATTTAAATGATGTATAAAGACTACTGGGTAGAATATTTAAATGATGTCTCCTTCATATTTTAGAATGCCATTGAAATATTGGTTTTCTATGACCTCAGGTGATTCAAATTGACGAGGCAGCTCTTAGAGAAGGTTTGCCTCTACGCAAGGCTGAACATGCTTATTACCTGGATTGGGCTGTACACGGGTTCCGCATCACTAACTGTGGTGTGCAAGATACCACTCAGGTTTGTGAAAACCTCTCCAATATAGTTATCTTCAGATGGTGCCTGTGACATATTGTGCATGAAGGCATTGATTGTTGTCACATGCAATCTGTTCTGTGTTGTTAAAGCTCCTAATTGTCTTTGGTGCAGATCCATACTCACATGTGCTACTCGAACTTCAATGACATTATTCATTCCATCATTGATATGGATGCCGATGTCATCACCATTGAGAATTCTCGTTCCGATGAGAAACTTCTCTCAGTTTTCCGAGAGGGTGTGAAATATGGTGCCGGAATCGGTCCTGGTGTCTATGACATTCACTCTCCTCGCATTCCAAGCGTAGAAGAAATTGCAGATCGTATCAGCAAGGTTCTTACTAATGCTCTGAACTTGTATGTTGAATTTCATAGGATGGGTAATTACATATAAATCGAAGCTTAACTGGTTCTCTGTTCTCTTTTGCCAGATGCTTGCTGTGCTCGAAACAAACATTTTATGGGTTAATCCTGACTGTGGTCTGAAGACCAGGAAGTACACCGAGGTCATTCCCGCCCTAACCAACGTGATTGCAGCTGCCAAATTGCTGCGAGCTCAGTTGGCCAGTGCAAAGTGAAGCCATCCCAGCAACCCAAATTCAGTTTTGGGATGGTCCCAAATTCAGTTTTAAGCCATCCCGGCTATCTTCCAAATTCAATTTTACAAGTACCATGAGTGTTGGAAAAAATATTTTTGTGGTTTTTTATAAATAACTTTTATGGTTCTTATTTTCCATTCACATGAGTCGTCGATGTGGCTGAATGACCTCTCTGGAGAGGCTTCTGAGCCACATTTCTCCATCCATAATATTTTCTTATTTACAGTTGATATTAATTGAGTAAACTCTCAAAGTGTCTGTGCCTCCATTTTCCTTGAAAGGCGAGTTATTAAATGAAGTTCTTCTATCAAATATTGGATAAGAGATTTGATGGTTTGATGTCCCGCTCTGATTGCTTGAATCAGTGTTCCATTTAAAGCATGTTTTCTATCATTTTAAGTGTTTAAATTGCCAGTGGAAATACAATGGATTTTCTAATTATGCCTAGCTAGCTCTAGGGAAATCAAAATTAAAAACCACACTCGCAATAATTACACCATAACTAGCTTTACCCAAAAGAAAATGAAAACGACACTGACATTAATTATGCTATAACTACTTTATCTAAAACAGATTCAAACACACAAATTCAATTGATATTGCTAATTATATCATAATTAGTCTTAATTAAAGCAATTGAAAAACTACACTGACATTCAATGGGTATTGCTAGTTACATCATAATTACTTCAATTAAAGTAGATTCAAAAACTACATTGACATTCAAAGCGTGAGGACTCGATACTACTTGCTGCAATTAACGTAGAGGTTGCTTCCATTCAGCCAAAATGCTGACATTAAAGTCGAGGTGAAAAAAGGGGGCTGGTGCCCTCTAAATTGAAATCCGGGGTAAATATATCTCCGACACATTGTTCTACACGTCTTCGGATTTGATCAACATGTTACTTGTTCATCCGGCAAAACCCCACTTATATGTTACTTGTTCATCCGGCAAAACCCCACTTATATGTCATAATAACTGGTAACACAGAATTGCGTCTCCGATTATGGATTATGGTTAAATTGGTCATTTTAGCTCCGATTATGGTTAAATGTTAAAATGACCATACATGTTTAAATGGGTCATTTTAGCTATTCTAGCTATTCACAATAGTAACTAACGTGGCCATCCTAGTCAGTAGCAATCGTTCCAAAATGTGTAATGTGTAAAGAGATGCCAATAAGATTGTTAAATTGATTTTTTTTTTTTGCCTTTTTATGTGTTTAGCAAAAAATTTCAAAATTTTATCTTAGCAGATAGTTAAATGTTCATGTAGAAATATACAATGGTGAAGTCATCTTCAAACAAATTTGTGTGAAATCTGCCACAAGAAACAGCGAAATAATGTTTTATATTTGTTGCTAAGAGAATTCAGATGTCCAAAATAGTCATTCAGTTCCTTACAAGTACTAAGTTAATTCTCTTAATGACTCGCTGCCATAGAAGAAGTTTACAGCAGCAGTTCAGATCAAAGCCTATGTGTGGACATCAACAGGAATTTGATGTAAAACAAGTGTGAAAATTATATTTTTGGTTTCAATTTTTCTTTCAATATTACGGTATAGCATATTAATCACAGCATGTAACATAACAGTATCTTCTGGCAATGTTTATTTACTACATCAAGTTGTTAAAAGATATAAAGTTACTTGTGACCTGTATATATAAAAATTAATTCAATATCTGCAGATGTTCATCTTAGTTGCATTGACTACCATATCGAAATCTGAATAAATTCTATTGCAAAGATAAGACTCATACCAAACTTGATAAGTAAAAAGTCTCTATATATAGAAAGAAATCTGGAGTCAGTTTGTATGTAAATTAGAGAGTGGAGCAAGAAAATATATATTGTAATTAGGCAATGAGAAAATAATAAATAAGTAGTTGTTGAAAAGTTGCTTGTTAAACTAAACTAATTTTATGAAAGGCAGTTGTCAAACTTTATTCTATTGTGAATCATGTTTACAAATTGCCCCACTGTAAGATCCACTGGCACTAGATGTCAAACCAAGTGCAATGTAATATAAGTGTGAAAATATTAATTGCACTCTGAAGGAGATGAGTTGACTATGGATACTTGATGCTTGGGATATAAGAGAAACACAGTGTGGTATTAGGAAACAACCCTGGAGAGTTTTAAGTATTCAGATGCAAGAAAATGCCAAAAAAAACATGACTAATAAAACACTCAAGTGCAGCAATGGCAAGAGGATTCAGATTCACTTAAATATGAACTACAGATGTCATGGGTACAACCCCCGGTTAATGTCATGGGTTAACTTGTGGCCTCTTTAATGTACTCACACCTGTGTTTAAGAGCACCTAAAGGCACCTAACATAGAGCTACGAAGCTGGCATGTCACATGAAGTTGAAAACTCTTTACTTGTATGAATTTAATTAGGCACACATTTTGCACTAACCACACGTCACTTCTGTCATTTCCCATAAACGGTTACCATATTGCTGTAAAAGAACAATGATGCATTCTCCAACTTGAAATTCCTCTCTTACCATTAAGATAGAATGCTCTTCCACTGAGAAACAGACTTGTTTATAAAAGCAGGGGAATTTCTTGTTTTCATCCTGCCATGGACATACAAAATGATAATGTAATATATGTAATGCATTTTCATAGGAAAAATAAATGAATTAGATAAAGGATTTATCAAGATACATAGATCAGAATAAAATAGTGTACAAAGAGGCTTACTCTGAATTATTCCAAAACAGATGTGGTAACCTTTGCCAAATTCCACCTACAAGTCTAGAACAAATCGAAGTAGTGTTCTATTGTTGTGTGTTTTCTTGCCATCTTTGGTGGTTGCAGCTGTGTTTCCTCCGATCACTCCTTTCAAGGACTTCGAACCATCGAATCTTTCGAGGATCTCAGTTAGTCATTGATGTACTTAAAGCTCAAACCCAAAGCTTGTCCACTTGAGTTGGCTTCAGTGTCAATGCCAAATGTGAAAATTTCTCCAAGATGTGGACTTAGGAGCTGAAAGTTGAGTAGCTATTGACCGAGCACTAGGATATTGGAGCCATGTAAAGTCCTTGTGCAACCAATCTAAAGGATGAGCTGGAATTGTTTGTGCCTGGGTGAGAATCACGATGATGTCGCTGCCAAACATTGAAGTAATTGACTCATTAGTATAAAATTTCTAAGGCCAACCTAATTGATGTTCAATACAACAAGAAAATAGCGAAAGGCCACTGCCTGCTTGTCCTTGCAGTCCACCGGTGGGTTTGCATAACTGAACAAGAGTAACAGAAATTTCCTAATCCCTGTGCCAGTGATTTTAAGGCATGGATGCTATAGTAAAATGTAAGAAGATTAATTCTAATGGATTATTATATACAATAAAATAAACCATGATTTTTGGAAAGGATTTATTCGTAGTGGAATCAAAAGATCAGAAACCTATTTAGAAGAAGGAAGATCAAGGGTTTACATTTTTCCTATATTGCATGAGTTTCTGGAATGTGAGAATGTTGGGAACTTGGGCACAGGTGTTGGAAACGGCTAGAGGTTTCCCCAAAATTTACAGGAAACCCCTAATTAAGAGCGGTAATATTATATAATAAAATATTAAAAATATAAAAATAAAAAAAATATTTTTTAATTATATAATTTATATAATAATCAAAATTAATATTGAATCAAAATATTTAAATATTATATATAAATATATTTTTTGGGTGTCTCTCTCCTTGAGTCTCTCCCTTTTATAGATATAAAATATTAAAATGTTAAGTTCATTATGACACATGAGTCTTTGAAACAATCTGGCTTAAAAATACTAAGGAACAATTTTACATATGTTGTGTAGTTATTCTTAAGAGAAAAAGTAAAGTAACTCTAATATTTGAGCATTGACTGCCACATAAAATATGCACACACAATCTTCTGCCATATATATACATAAACAACAAAAGAAATACTCATATGACATCCTAGATATCGCCATTACATCGAGGTGCCACACACTTCTTTAACCTATCAAGAGATTGCTCCAGTTTTTCAATTAAGGATATTGGTGTTAAGGATGTCTTTGGCCTTTCTTTGTGTGAAGGTTTCAACTTAGGCTCATGTTTTGTGGCTAGTTCAGCGTATTTCTCTACATGCTTTGTATTCCCCAACCCCAGGGAATGCGGGAACTCAAAAACAAAAACAGTGTTCAAAGCTCCCAGAACTTTCCCAAACTCCCATTTTTGCTCCCGCTGAAAAGGGAACTTTCCCATATAGTTCCAAAGCTCCCTGGAGCGCGGGAACCATTGGAACGGGTTCCCAACTCTTGGAAGCGATTCCCGTGTAACAAAGCATTTTTCAGTGAACACACTGAAAAGGGAACGTTCCCATATAGTTTCAAAGCTCCCTTGAGCGTGGGAACCATTGGAACGGGTTTCCCAACTCTTGAGAGCAATTCCCATGTAACAACATTTTTCGTTTAACATTTGTATCAACCGAAGGCATGAAGTATATCGTTGTTCGGTGCCCTGTAATTAGGAAGGACACAGGACAAAAGTGTCATCTTTAGGGTTGGGAAGAAGTCTCAATGGATCAATGCAAAGTGTATAGTGTCATCTTTAGGGTTGGGAAGAAGTCTCAATGGATCATAAGTGGAGATGTCCTTAACTTGGATTTCATAAGTGGAGATGTCCTTAACTTGGATTTTCTTGGAATTTAAATGGGGAATTTGATACTGAAGCGAAAATGTAAATGGTGTTTGCCTACCTTTGCTGGAAAAAATTCCCCTATCTTGTAATCCAACACATTGGCCCAATTGCCCATATGAGAACGCGATTTCCAAGCGAGTCTGGTGGCTTTCATCTTCTGACATTTCAACGGTGTTTTCCAACGGAGTCTGGTGGCCTCCATCCTCTGACTTTTCAATATATCCCAACAATGAAGAATCCACTTCCTAAAGGCGAGGTGGATTTTCGACCATCTCCCTCAGCAACATCACCTATAAGCTCATCTCCAAGATCATTGCCCGCCACATCCGCAATGTCATGTCCTAGCACATCTCTCCCGAACAATTCAGTTTTCGTCCCAAGCGTCAGATACATGATGCTAATTCCATAGCACAAGAAAGCTTACCTTCCATTCACTCTCGGACGCTGAAGCATTTGATTATGAAGCTTGACCTACGTAATGCATATGACTGTGTGGATTGGTCGTTCCTTCGTATGATTCAAGATTGGTTTGTCTACGGGGATTGTTGACTGGAATATCGTGTGTGGGGAATTGATCAACTATGCAGTTCTGATTAACAGATGCCCATCAGAATTTTTTAGGGCATCTCATGGACTGAGGTAGGGGTGTTCACTGTCCCCTTTATTGTTCATTTTGATTATGGACTGTTTGAGTCGTAAGATCAGACTGGCTCAAGACCTAGGTAATTTCCATGGACTTAGGGTCTCCCGAGCTGTCTCCACTTCACATTCCTTCTTTGTCGATGATATCATTATATTTGGTCAACTAGATGAGGAGCAGTGGATAAGTCTTTTTCATATCTTTTCGAGATTTGGCGCGACTTCGGGTTTATATGTCAGTGGATCCAAATCGGTCCTGATCTATTCAGAGGGAGATTTCAACATTGTGGGAGATTTCAACATTGTCCAACATATTGCCGACCGATTCACGGTTAAGATTTTTCATTTAAAAGATTGTTTCTCATACCTTGGTTTTAAATTAAATCCCTATGGCTGTAGGCTCGCTGATGGTTTCTGGATTTAGGAGAAATTCCAGAGGAGACTCTCAAACTGGACACATCTATGGTTATCCCTGGGGGCAAGCTGACCCTTATCCAATCTGTACTTCAACAACTGGCTGTTTATTGGATGCATATATTTCATGTTACGGTGAGAGTAGCCCGGGACATAAAAGCTATTATGGATCAATTTTTTTGGTCTGGCGCAAAAGGGGATTCAAAATTCCATCTTGTCAAATTTGATGTTCTAACCAGGAGCAAGGACGCTGGAGGATGGGGAATTCTGTACATCGGGCTGTTTGGTCGGGTTCTGCTTATGAAGAGCATATGGAGAACTTTCTCGGGTATAGGCATTTGACAAGACATCATGCGTGATAAGTATGTTAAGAGCAGAGATATCGTCAATTGCTTTAGATTGGGCGCACTTGGTAACAATTCAGGTTCATATATCTGGCTCAGTTTATGCAAAGTGAGTACATCTTTCCTTTCCAATCTGAAATGGTCTTTTGGTGGTGGTAATAAGATTCTTGTAGGTATTGACGGCATTCTGGGAGTGGTTGATTCTAAATTACCAGTCAACACCATTCTACGCCTCCACTCTAGAGAGGGTTATTTTATCTGGATCAAGTCTGTTATTTCAGGAATGAGGCTGCCGTTCAACCTATCTGAAAGGAGGCCACTGAGCTCGGACTCCATGGGGCGGATGAAATTAGTTAGAACACTTAATACTCTGCAACTCCGCTTGGCTGGATTATGGAGGAAACCAGGGGGCGATTCTATTGCCTGGTCTGGGCTACTACGTGATGGGGCTGTATTAGTCGCTGATGCTTACAAACATTTCTCCCGTGCTAGATATCTTTTTACTGGTCGATGTTGGTTTATTTCCTACTGGAAATGGCAGGTACCTCTCAAGATTATTTTGTTGGGTTGGCTCGCCTGGCATAACCGCATTCTCAAGTGGGATAATCTTTCCAAATGTGGCTTCACAGGGCCAGTCTGGTGTTTGCTGTGTAAAGGCGATCCAGAAAGTGTTTTCTAAATATTCCTGCTCTGTCCCTTCTCGAAGGCGTTATGGAGTTTTCTTATTTCTCATTTTCGTGTCCTTTCTCTACCCCATGAATTCTCCTCTTAATGTGAAGGTCCCGCAGAGGTTCATGTGAAGATTCCTTGCAGGTGTCCACTAACTTAGTTTCGATGGAACGCTACTCTTAAGAGAGTGTAAAAAGTGTCACACTGACTTAAGTTTTGATGGAACGCTACTCTTGAGAGAGTGTAAAAAGTGTCCACTAACTTAGTTTGGATAGAGCGCTGAGAGAGTGAAAAATACTATTTAAGGTTAAATATAACAAAATAATAATATTGGGATACTCATTGCAATGGTTTGTAGGCTTGTTAATTTTTTAAATTATTGTAATTAAATAATTGATATTGGCAGTGATTATGGGTTCCAAGGTCAAATAATTAACCTGCAATTTTTTGGTTACTAAAATGAGTAAGCTTAATTTCATTTTAATATATATATATATATATATTTCCTCTCTCAATTAGCATTTTAATTTTAAGTAATTAAGACTATTTATAATTTTAAATGTTGATTTTGTGTACATTATTATATTAATAATTATATATATATATATATATATATATATATATATATATATTTTCTTATTTGATATAGGTTTTTAACATTTATATTTATATATATATATATATTTTCTTATTTGATATAGGTTTTTAACATTTATTATATTGAATAGGGTGAAATTAAAAATAATTCTAAAATTTGTAAATTATTTTTAATAAATTCATTTCAAGATTCTATATATTAGAAGATGATTGTTTTAAAATGACGTGGGTTTGTTGCTTTGTGATATTAGAATTAGTTTAAGGTGTTTGGATTCTATCTTCCATAAAAGTTGAGGATATAAAATTAGATTTGATTGGTGAATTATCTCACAACCAGGTAAGTGTATTTAGAGTTTTATTTGGAGGGGAAATTTAATGTCAGTTTAGACTCACATTAGAGTATCATAATTGAACATATACATGTAGCATGAATGTGTTAAAAACTCGTGGAGATGTTTGTTTGTCATTTGAGATGGAAAACTCAAACAATCATCAAGTGGGTAAACATATTTGATTTTTGTGCACTCTAGTCTAATGATCACATCTCACCTAGTGTTTTTCACTCCTTTATTGAATTGTATTAGTGACCCACAAAAATGTTCCAATACATAATAATCTCCCTCAATTCTCTCTTGATCTAATATTCTTCCCACCATATGTTCATTTATGTTTAACTCACTAGATTTATTTTATTTTACTTTTTGTTGCTACACATGACTGAAATTACTTACAAATGAATGATAAACAAATGGAGTTGAATGAATTCTCTATTGAGTATTCATTTATCATCCAAAAGAAATGTTGAAGTGAACTAGGTTGGTTATATTGTTTAAAGATCTAGAGATTTTGTTTTTGGATGGAAAATCAATGATTCAAAAGATTCGCATCAAATGTAAGCACAAATGGATCTATGGTGTGAGAATGTGATGTAATTCTTTAGTAATACTATTTTTTTAACAATCACACTTTCATCTATTTTACGTGTGTGCTTTAACTTCTTACAATTGTGACCAATTATGTTTGACACATTGCTGGTATTGTTGTTTCTAATTATGCTACCTTTTAGTATAAATGGATGTAATATTCTTTGTTGTTGACATGTTTTCAATACCTAAAATTTAAGTAGCCAATTAGATGGATTATCATTTTTCACATTGTGTAGACATGTTGAAGTAGGGTTTCTTCGGACAAGTTAAAGTAAATAGTAGGGCTTCATCATTTATCCATACCAACCAATATTGTGTTTTGGGAAAAAACCTTTCACCTTTTTCCACCATCTATTTGATTTTTGTTTTTTAAAATATTAAAAGAATTAGATAATTATAAATGGAAGACAACACCCATAAAATATATGGATTTCTAAAACATAACACAAAATACTTTTGTAACACCAATCAATTCAACTATTATATTGTTGACAAAAGTAATTGAACTCTATCATATATGAAAATTACAAGACACACACACATGTAACGTACCCCTTTGGGCCTACCCTGGAAAAATAGCTACTAGGCTCCATTAATTAAAATTTTCTTTTATATATAGTTAAATTTCAATGGACATATAGGTGGAGTTAACCAAATCATTACATGCACAGTAGTCATCCAGGAAACTATACTTAAAACCTTAGCTATTGGATACCAACAAGATAATGAACCATATTTCACTCTCTTATATTAGCCCTTAAGCTTAATCCCAACTTGGAGAAAGGGAACGAATCATGACATGCAACCAAAAACTCTGAAATAACTCTTGCAAGCATTCAGGGATATTAGTTTACTGTAGCTATCATGGTCGTACAACATGATCATAGTTTTGTACACCTAGTCAATATGTTATCGACCAATCTTTCATTCACATGCATAACTAGATAGAATTAGCCTAAGTGGAGGCAGTCTTATTAACATGCAAACACAGATAATTGAACCATTGGTCATACCATGAGAAGCATTTATTTCCGCAACTGTGCTGCTTGCATAAGCAATTACCCATTTAGGAAATTATAAGCATACCATATTCCATTATTAAATGCGAGATGATCACGTATATTTATATATGATCTCCTCATAAACAAAGTTAGTATTTACAACTACATATTATGCTTCCGCTATTAACTCTGCTCTTGAATGCAAAAGGGGTCACATGTATAAAACTGCAATCCTTCTCATAAGAAAAACATTAACACAGGTAATCTATTTATGAACAATTGTCACATGCAAATTCTACCATGAATGGGTACTAGAACTGTTACCCACTGAATATGCTTCTACAATTAACTTCACACTGGATTGCAACATGCATAAGAAAATCCGTCATTCCCATAATAGAGATAAATTCAACCATCAGTATATATGAGCTAAATGATTTAACCTCATAACAAGTAAGGATTAACATAAAACACATACCATGCAAGTGAACCTCATCAGATTAGAGGGAAACACCATTAAATCTATTAATACATAAGCATATGTAATTCCCTCAAACATTCTCATGGCAAAGAAACTTAAGAACTTTTCTCATAAACAAATTGGAACTATAACAAAGACTTAAGAAAATCTTCTCATAAACAAACTGGAACTATAACAGAGACTTAAGAAAATCTTCTCATAAACAAACTGGAACTTATAACAGAAAGAGAGAGTAAGAATCATCATACAAAACATTCCACGCATCTGACACCAACTAAAACCTCACTTGGAGGGAGGAGCACCACCACCCAACCATGAATCACCTCTAATTCCCCCCAAGCCGAAGATCTTGCCAAGGATCAACTCCCTCAATTGGTCAATGCATTGGGTATTTAATACCCTCTTTCATGATTTAGTTTCCATTAGCGGTGTCCCATTTTTATGGATTTTTCCATTTTCCTAAGTCTTTTTCGGAAAAGCTCGTCTTTATCTCCCATGAGGCTTTTCCTCATAAAAGATTGCCTTTATTTCCCGCAAATATTTTATGTCCGATGGATCTTTATCTCCCATCCATTCGATGGATATCCAATCCATCCAAGCTTATCTAGAATCACATCTAGAAGCTTTATCATGAAAGATTCATCTCTATCCCATTCCTGAATGGGATTTGGTAAGAATCTCCTCTCTCTTGGTGCTCCACCCTCCAAGTAATTTATTTTCTTAATTTATTTAATAACACATATGCTTTTCATATTACATATCACCTAGCTTTCCTCAACTTAGGTTTAGAATAGTTTAACCCACAAAGGAGGGTATTACACCTAACTTCCCTCAGCTTAGGGTTACAATCATTTAACACACAAGGGAGGATATCACACCTAGCTTTAACTCAGCTTAGGTTTAAAATAATTTAGCACACAAGGGAGGGGTGTTACAACACACACACATATTCCATTACTTCAAATAACATATTTCAACAATTATCCATTAGTTTACTTGCAATACATCAGAGTACAATCTCTACATTTTTGGTATCAAATACCATGATAGTTTAGGGGCTTTTCTTTTCCCCCTTCCTCTTTCATACATCAATCCAATCTACATAATTATCAAGATCAATTGAAGATGAAACAAGATCCTCTTTTTTCTAAGAGAGATTCATGGCATGATTATAGTTGAGGCTCTTTCATTGTCATTTACCAGAAGGGTATCCTTTGCTAATGGATGAGGCGGTGCCATTGAGGGATGATTCAAATATGGAGGATTTGAGTTGGGAGTTATTAATTCATAAATCCCTAATAATATTTTGAGAAAATTGTCATTGAAATATTGGTTGTTCACCTACTTCTCGTAAGTTGTCTCCCATGCTTGTTTTACTTCCTAGTCAATCAATATGAAGGCAAATGTGGGTTTTATTTGGTGGTGATATCTAGTACATACAAGTTATGACATCAAGGAATATTCCAACCTCTGTAACAACTGCAATGATGAAAACTCCCTTCATAAGCTTTATGCTCTTGGGATGTATACTAGAGAATATATATTGTACGAAAGAAAAAAAGAAAATTTGGTTGCATGCATTATTTTCAATATTGGATGCGTAGCTCCTACTTATATATATAATAACATCCAATCTACTCTCCTAGTTCCATGATGAATTTCTCATTAAAGGTCCCCATTCTTTGTGATGCTATGTCCAACAAAGGTCCTTGTGAAATCCCCTCAACTTCCATCCCACTCTATTGGTATAAACTAGCCTCCAAGAACAAATTATCCTGATACACGGATCACAAAACCATGTTCCCCATATATACAACATAGAAGTTTTTTTACTACATGAACACACCTTTCATTAGGGCTATAATGACCAACATGTTATGTATTCGTGATAGAGTATTAAAGATATCATTTGCTCCAACTGCAACATGGTTTGCATAGCTGAAAGTAGAATCACAGTACATTGTTTTCATGTGATGACATTGCTCATCAGGGCTCTCTAAAAGCATGTATTAATGTACATTAAACATATTAGATAAATCCTTTAGACAACCTATAGAATAAAAAATACTTTGTACATATGCTGGTAGATCAACTCCTGCATTTTCATATTTTTTAATAAAGGGATGTGATAAGAGTTGTTCTGTTGTAGGCCTTGTAGTTGGATCCTTCTATAGACAGACATCAACAAATGAATAAACCATGTTGGAAAATAAATCTCGTGAAGGTGAGGGAGATGGATCATATATGACTTGTGGCATGAGATTCACAGGGTCCTTGCTTGCATTGTATGGGTGTTGGGTATGTGTTATATTCTTTCCATGACCAATTGCAGGCGTTGTTACATTGTGTCAGGTGTAGTGGGGGGTTTGCAAAGGGGTGGTAGCCCCCTTGCCCAATTTTTTTTATGCGGACCCAATAATAGTTGGGTAGACCCAAGGATGGGGTGTGGACCCAAGGATGATGGGAAAACCTACCAATGGTTTTGTGCATGGTTTTGGGCATGATGGTTTTTTCCCATGGTATTTTGTAGATTCAGTTAAGGGAACTACAATTATGTTGTATTCCAGGGTCAATGGATTTGGGTTTATGGATGCTTCGACATGTATGTAATGTATTGTAACATTGAAAGGAATATAATGAAAAATCAATCTGGTTTGAGTTCTAGGAGAAAATATCTATGTATATTTTATGTTGTTTCCATTGTTTATTTTTCTATTTTAAGAATTCATTTGCAAGTAATTTCTCTAAAATGTTAAAACCTACATTTGGTATCATAGCTATTTCAACTTTAAGGGAACACATTTGCTGCTATGGGGTTTTTCTCAAGCATGTGTAGACCCTGTTACAGTGGGAGATATGCAGGATCGATTCTTGCGGTGAAAGGAGATGGCGAACAATGGAAAGATAGAGATCAAGAAATTCAATGGAAAATATTTTGAGCTGTGGAAGCTCAAGATGGAGGATATATTAGTGGACAAAGATCAACAGATTGTTGTATATCATGATATGACACCAACAGGAATTTCGGCATAAGACTGGGAAAAGTTAGATAATAAGGCGAAGAGCACAATACGATTGTGTCTCTCATATCCAGTTTTGTTCAATATACTAGGGGAGCTACAACAAAGGAATTATGGGACAAGTTCGGGACTTTATATCAATCTAAGTCTATGGTGAACAAATTGTTCCTGCAGAAAAATCTATATAACCTGAGGATGAAGGATGAAGACTTGGTGACAGAGCATATAAATGCCTTAAATACTATGGGAAGTCAATTGTCATTTATTGATATTAAAATTTCAGATGAAGATAAGTGCATCAGTCTTTATATTCTCTACCAGACTTGTGGGATAGTCTGGTTGTTGATATAATATAACTATAATGAACTTTGATGAAATGGTCTCATCCTTGTTGGAGGAGATGAGACAGAAAAATATGGAGAGCCAAAATGGATATGCCTTGTCTATAAGAGGATGGTCCCAGAACAAAACTGGAAATAATTCATCAAGCGGGAGATATAAATCTAGAGGGATATATAAATCTCTAGGAATTAACCTGTAAAGGTATGTTGGAAATGTGGAAAAGAAGGGCACTACAAAAAGGATTGTAAATCTAAAACTCTTGAGAAAGGAAAGGGATCTGATGATTCTCCTTCTGCAGAGGTGAAAACCACCTTAGATTATGGTGGGGATGTATACTTGGCTTCTTATTCAAGCACTCATGTAGGTCATGAGGCATGGTTGATTTACTCAGGTGCATCCTTTGACTTCACTCCCCATAGGGAGTGGTTCTACGAGTAAGAGAAATATGATGGTGGTGGTGTCTTCCAAGGGGATGATAAGAAGGAAATAATCATAGGTCATGGAAAATTCAAGGTTAAGTTGCAATGTGGAAGGATTATAACACTTCCTAGTATTTTTCACATTCCTACATTGGCTAGAAATCTAATTTATGTAAGCAAGATGGATGATGTAGGTGTAAAAATAGTTTTCGAGAAAGATACATGTAAGATGGTTAAGGGAGAACTGGTATTAATGTGGGGAGTTTTGATTGGAAATATGTACAAGCTTCTGGGTAGCATTGTTATTGATGTGTGCAACAGTTTTATGGATCCTAAAAGTGGAGCATAAAATCTAGTGGTCTTTGGAGAAAAGGCTATGTTGTGGCATCAAAGACTTGGACATATTGGAGAGGAGGGCCTTTGAATACTGCATGGTAATGGTATGGTAGAAGGTATGTCTAATTTCACCCTAAATTTCTATTTTTGTGAACATTGTGTATATGGGAAGCAAAATCAGGTGAGTTTTCCCTCTGGTGTTAAGAGGGCGAAATGGATATTGGAGCTTGTGCACAGTGATGTGTTTGGACCCATGTCTCCATCATTGGGTAAATTTGTGTATTATGTATCATTTATAGATGACTTCTCGAGGAATATATTGATATATTTCCTTAAGAGGAAATTTGAAGTCTTTGATAGGTTTAAAGGTTTTAAGGCTCGAGTGGAAAATCAGACAGAGAGGAAGATCAAGGCATTGAGGACAGATAATAGTGGAGTGTTTTGCAAGAAGGAATTTGAAGAGTTTTGTAAGAAGTGTGGTATAGCATGGAAAAATACTACTCCATACACACCACAAAAAAATGGAGTTGCATAAAAAATGAAAAGGACATTGATGGAAAAGGAAAGAAGCATGCTCAGTGGTGTCGATTAGGACAAGAATTCTGGGCAGAGGTAGCAGATACCACATGTTACCTATTTAACATATCACCTTCATCAAAATTAGAGGATAAGACTCAACATGAGGTATGGATTGGTAAGAACCCCTCTCTCACACATCTCAAGGTATTTGACTATGATGCATATGTACATGTTCCAAAGGAGAAAAAAACCAAGTTGGATAGTAAATATGAAAGGTGCACCTTCATTGGGTGTAAGGATGGTTTAAAAATTTACAAGGTTTGGAATCCAGAAACAAGGAAGGTTGTGTATAGTTGAGATGTGGTGTTTAGAGAGAAAATGTGTTATTAAACATGAATTCCTACCAAAGGAAAATGAACCTGAGAAGATAGAGTTTGAAATGAAGGAGGAAGAATCGAACTCTACAACAGAACATGAATTAGAATAGGAAGAGCCACACACTCCACTTTTGAGGAGATCAATTCAAGAGAGAAGACAACTAAAGAGGTATAGTCCATCTTCTTTCTATTCAAAATTTTCTTTATCTATTACTTATGATGATTCCATAACTGTTAGGGAGGCAGTGGATTCAGAAGACAAAAAACTCTGGAAGGAGGCCATGGTTGAGGAAATGGCATCTTTAGACAAATTTGAGGCTTGGGATCTGGTGGAGTTGTCACCTAGAAGGAAATCCATTGGCAGAAAATGGGTGTTTAAGAAGAAGATGAATGGATAAGGTAAGGTGGAGAAATACAAAGCTCAATTGGTAGAAAAAGGTTATTCCTAGATGTCGAGAATTGATTTTGGTGATATTTTTCTTCCTACTGGCATGTTAGCTTATATTAGATTACTTTTATTTGTTGTTGTTGCTTTTGATTTTGAGGTAGAACATATGAATGTGAAGACAACATATATTCATGGGGATCTGGAAGAAGAGATCTACATGAAATAACAAGAAGCATTTGCGGTGAAGGGTAAGAAAGAACCAATATGCAGGTTAAAAAAGTCTTGTATTGGTTAAAACAATCACTAAGGATGTGGCATCAAAAAATT
Source organism: Pinus tabuliformis (assembly GCA_031772625.1). Taxonomy (NCBI): domain Eukaryota; kingdom Viridiplantae; phylum Streptophyta; class Pinopsida; order Pinales; family Pinaceae; genus Pinus; species Pinus tabuliformis. Next base: position 1,211,902,527 of record CM062804.1, on the reverse strand, counting down.
GATACATACATATAGGGACTTGGCTTCACAAAGAAAAAAGTAGATCACTGTGTGTATTTTAAAATAATTAGTGACCATGTTATTTATTTGGTATTGTATTTGGATGATATGTTGTTAATTGGAAATGATAAAGAAATTATCCAGGATTTGAAGAACCAAATGTCCTCTAAATTTTACATGAAGGATCTTGGTGCTACAAACTATATTTTGGGCATGGAAATTAAATGAGATCAGGAAAAGCGGAAGCTTTGGTTAAACTAGAGGAAGTACGTCGAGAAAATATTAAATAGGTTTAATATGCGAGATAACAAACCAGTGAAGGTTCCTATCCCTATAGGTGTAAAATTATTTTTGAAAAATATCCCAAGACACAGGAAGAGGAAGAGAACACGTCCTGTGTTCCATATGAAAATGCAGTGGGTAGCCTGATGTATGCAATGGTCTGTACCAGACCAAACCTTGCACATGTAGTGGGAGTATTGAGCAGGTTTATGTCAAAACCAGGGAAGGAGCATTGAACAACAATGAAGCGGGTTTTCAAGTATTTGCGTGATCTGTTGTTGAATATTAGTTTTCTATGCTAATTTCAACTTCAGATTTATAAACAAATGCTTGTCAATTGCTTCATGTGCATAGGTTCTCTTATGGTGTTTGTGAATGAAAACAAGTAAATTTTATCAAGTTTTATGTTAATATCATGAGAAAAATAGCATGAAAAACAAGTGTTGAACAACAACAAGTAAATGTACAAAAAACCATCAAATTGAACACTTAACACAATGTTTTGATGAAGGAGTTCACCCCTCCTGGGCTACATCTCCTTGGTCCAGCTTCCATGGCTTGGGCCTCTGTATTAGCTCAATAATGGAAAAAATTCTATTTACAATGCTCTACTACTCCTGAAACCTACTTCAATGTGTTCAGAATGCTCAAATCAGCTAGGAACACCTTTTCCTGATCTCAATTTGGTCGAATTTTGCTCTAGTTATGGTCAAAAATTGTTTTCCCTAGTAAACCTCCTCTAAAACTGGAGGAACTCTAGTTAGTCCCGCTAATTTTGGAGTTAGTGTCGAAATTGGTGGTACCACTGAAATTTCCGTCAAATTAAACTCGAGTTAATTATGGATAAGCACGATTAACTAGGAGTTAATCCAGATTAACTAGCGCTAATCATGTGGTTAGTTAACTGTCGGCCTCTGGATGTGGTGGTAGTGGTCACATGTTGCAATAAGTGCTAACGGTTACGTGTAGCACTATCCATTTAATAACCATAACCGTAGCTGCCAGAGGAGTGTTCACATGGGAAGGCTAGCCTTCTTAACCCCCAAACTGCTGGCGGTTACAAAAAAAATATACGTTGAAATCGTTGTGTTGTAAGAACCACTAGCGCAACTCAACGGTAAGACTTGGAGTTTGTTGGGGCGAGGTCGCGAGTTTGACCTCGCCGAATTGCCCATTATTTTTCCATACCACTGGCCGATAACTGACCTTTGGGGAGGGACATGTGTCGGCCTCCGGGCTTGCCACTTGTCCCCTCCTCATTGGTCCATCTCCGACGAATCAAAACATGCCAAATCACCATCCAAAAACTTACCACAATCTAACAATTGGAGAAACCTGATATGCAGTTGACCAAACTTTGACCCTGCCTACTCATCTGCCACGTCAGCGGTATGGACTATTGATTGTGCAGTGATTGTACATTTTTTGCAAAATTTACTCTATTTGGAAAAGCAGACAAAACTCATTATCTTCCTCATACAAAATCAATTTTCAGTGAAACGAGTTGCATTGGGATCGTTTCATTGAGTTGGACATAGTCATTCAGGTTTCAAGTGATTCTGAGAACTTTGATTTTTGAGCTAAACACTGTGCACCCGATCATTCCTCCCCACTGGAAGCCTTTTGGACCCAAAAAGATACTATCAATTTTTTAGCAGGTGAGGGTACAACTCCCTCACCTTCTCGATCTACAACCATTTGGATTTAGAAGGCGTTTGTCCCTTCAATCCCACTCTAAGGTATTCAACATTCCCTCTCTTCGAAGTTCTAGTTCTCCTGTCAAGTATGAGATCTTGCTGTAGGTCATCAAGATATCCTGGCGAGAAATCATCTATTGATGGCAATTGAACATGCTCTCCTTGATCATCAATCAAAGGAGGCTCAAACAATCTCAAATTCTCAACATTAACAACAAAGTATATTTGCATATAAGGAGGCAAATTTAGGTTAAATGCATTGTTACAAATCTTTTCTAGAATTTTAAAAGGACCATAACGGATTGGCTTAAGATTTTTACCTTCCCCTTGAAGTCTCTCTTTTCTAATATATAACACGGTGTTTTTCATGCCTTCCCTTGTAGCTGCTTTGACTTCTTTCAAGTTGTTCCTGCACTATGTGATGTATCAAATGAATTTGCTCAATGAACTTCCTTGCCTTATCAATGTCGTTATGACCATCGATGGCAACATATTTCTCAAAGATGAAGTCCGATGGCAATCTTGGCAAGTACCCAAAACATGCCTCAAATGGCGATGTGTTTGTGGAAGAATGATTTGCCCTGTTATATGCATGTTGTATGTAATGCAACTATTCATCCCACAACTTGGGATGTTTTCTACAATATCCTCTAAGAAGATTTATGTATGTCCTATTGAACACCTCGGTTTGCGGATGAAGGGTTGTACTCTTCTTCAACTTAGTGTCCATCATGTCTCACAAATTTGACCAAAAATTCCCAACAAATCGAGAATCTCGATCACTTAAAATGGAAGTAGGAAGACCAAAATGAACCCAAATGTTTTGGAAGAAAATATGAGTTGTTTGTTCAACTGTAATTTTCTTTTTACATGCTGTTAGTATACACATTTTTCTGAACTTGTCTACAACTACATACAAGTAATCATGACCTTTCCTTGACAATGGAAGACTTACAAAATCCATTGAGATACTCTGCCATGGACATGAAGGTACCGGAAGTGGAGTGTACAATCCTAGTTTCCTATTGATAGGCTTACTTGTTGCATACAAAGAACATCCTCAAATGAGATACATTATCAAACATGCGTGGCCAATAACAATACCTTTGGAGATTTGCTATTGTCTTGCCTACACCAAAGTGTCCAGCAATCAATGAAGTGTGCGCCTCCCTTATGATACTATTTCTTTCTCCCAATGGAATACATAACTTGCCCAAGTGATACAACAAACTTTATGTACATGGTAATCTAACTCTTCAATTTCGTCTCCTTGACTCAATCTTGCATATAGATCTCGAAAGTCATTATCATATGCATATTGCTCAATGTAACTTTTATGTAAAACATAATTATGCTTGAGTATATAAATGAATTTACAATAGGCCTAGAAAGCATATCAACTACTTGATTGTAGATTCCCTTTTTGTACTTGATAACCAAATGAAACTGTTGCAGAAAACCCATCCATCTGAAGTGTCGTGATTGTTGCAAATTTGATTGTGAGTGTAAATACTGCAATGGTTGATGGTCGGTATGGATAATGGTTTCCTTCCCCATCAAGTAGTGTTTTCCATTTCTTGACACTTTGTACCAATGCATAAAGTTCTTTGTCATAAGTGGGATAGTTAGACACAACTCCATTAAAAAATTCAAAATAAAATGAAATGGGCTTACCATGCTACATAAGAATTGCTCCCATGGCGTAATCACTAGCATCCATTTGAATCTCAAATGGGTATATAAGGTCCGAAAGAGCCAATACCAATGCTGAACTGATCTTTTGCTTTAAAGCATCAAATTCTTTCTGTTGTACATCTCCCCAGTGGAAGAATTTATTGACACTAGTGAATGAATGTAGTGGTGCTGCAATGGAAGAAAAATTAGCAATAAATTTTCTCCAATATTGTGCTGCCCCAAGAAAGCTTCTTACCTCTGTAACTGTATTGGGCTTGGGCCAATTCAGAATGAGCTCAACCTTAGAGGGGTCTATCTTCAGTTCACCTCCTCCAACAATGTGTCCCAAATACACTTAAGAAGTCTTGCCAAATTCACACTTTGACATCTTTAAAAACAAATGTTCTTTTCTCAAGACATCAAGTACTTTGTTCACATGCATGACATGTTCATCTCTGGTTTTGTTGAATATGAGAATATCATCTAAATAAAAAATGGAAAAGTCATCTGGAAATGGTCTCAATACATCATAACTCTCATGAAAGTAGCTGGAGCATTTGTAAGACCGAAAGGCATAACAAGCCACTCAAACAATCCGTGTTTAGTTTTAAATGCGGTTTTCCAAATGTCCTCTTTAGCTATTCTAACTTGATAATAACCACTTTGTAAGTATAACTTAGTGAAATACTTTACATACTTTAACTGATCAAGAAAACATCTATTCTTGGGAGACTTGGATAATGATTCTTTAATGTTATTTGGTTTAGTGCAAGAAAATACACACACATGCGCCAAGTCTAGTCCTTCTTTGGCACCAAGACAATGGGCGAACCACATGGTGAAGTAGATGGGCGTATGATGCCTTTGTTCATCAATTCTTGAATTTTCTTCTTGATTTCCATGCTCTCCATAATCGACATGTGATACATGCCAATGTTTGGAAGTGGAACATCCTGCTGCATCTGTATCTCATGTTGAATTCCCCTCTTGGGAGGTAACCGCCTTTGGTTCCTGAAACATCTCGCCATGCTTTCTTACCACATCAAAAAAAGCAGATTTCACTTTGTCATCAAAACCTTCAAAAGATTCATAATCAATATCATTTATTTTCTTGATCATGAGAAGCAAGACTTTTTTACTTGCATTTTACCAGTCTCTTCATCTTCAGCACAACATTAACCAAAGAAAGTTTTTTTTAACTTTTTGCGATGGACTTCTCACAATATACTCTACCCCATCCTTGAGAAAAATAAGTATTTGTTCTCGTGGCAATAAA